>JAQGBH010003294.1:0-20412 GCA_034698265.1 Sminthurinus aureus | reverse complement strand
TGTTTCCGTTTCCATGTGAAATTCGATTTTTAATAATATTTTAATAAAAGGAATGTCTCATAAAATGAAACATTACAGTATATGCAACGAGATTCGTGTACGAATATACTGTAATACCGTCAGCGTCTTTACCTCTAAAAATATGTTTATTATGCAGATTCTTGTTCCTGATACGCATAAAATATTTGATTACTTTTGACTTTTGAAACCTTTCAATTTTCAATAATCCCAGTCAATATTTTCATTATGAAAAAAGAAAGACATGTATTGTCAAATGTGCTCTGTGCATTGTCATTGTACAGTGTACAGTTTCAAACTCTTGGTTACATGTTACATAATATTTATCTTGGACGTTAGTTTTGGTTACGGTATTTACCACGTGTAATTTGCTCAGTTGTCTTGATTTTTATTAGTTTTCTCTTTTTCTGCAGAAATTATTACAAAATAATTTTATTTGATATAATTATATTATGTTATGTCACAAAACATACGTGTGTTTCCAATTTCCAACTTCCAACTTTCAACCGACACTATAATCTATAATCTGCAATGCACAATGTATAATGCACTACACAGTGATGAGTGATGACTGATGACGCACATGGGATACGGAGGAAATGTTTGATTAGTTAGTACCGGAAATTGTTTGGGGAATTATCAATGGATGAGAAAGTCAAAGAATATTTGTAATTTGTAACGAGTTAATTCATCTACAATCCACTATTCGCTTTATGTGAATTAGAAAAAGAACCACCGCACAGTCGAGAGTCGAGAGTCGAGTGACGAATGACGTATACTGGAATAAAAGGAAAAGGAGAGAAGAAATATTATGTATGATGCAGAATGTAGAATGTAGAATTTGGAATTTGGATGATGAGCAACTGTAAACTGTAAAGATATGAAATATGCTTGTGCGTGCAGCGGGCAGGTTGTATTTGTATTGTAGCATGGAATGGGATGGAGAAAGGTACATGGTTTATGACACAACTGTTGTACACTGTACATAGGAAAGGATAAACAAAGCACACCCATTTCTGAATAATGGCTGTAAATAATTGAGAGAAAATAGAAATGTCAGAAAGTAACCGGAAGGTGGATTACCAAGAACAAAGGATAAAGAACAAAGAATGGTGATTAATATAACAGGCTAATGGCCAGGTGTCTAGAGTCCAGAGTCTGGAGTCTAGAGTCTGGAGTCTACTGAATACCGAAAATCAAATGGCGTTTCTACTCGTCCCGATTTCCTACATGATAAATTTTAGGATACAATGAGAAATTTTAGTGCTGTTTTAGTCCAGTACAGGTTTTAGATTGTAGACTGTAGATTGAAGATGTATAAGCAATGATCAATTAAAAACTCCTATTAACCACCCAACAAAATATACAGGTTCACTACAGCAGTCTAGACTTAGAAACAGATTACAGATTATAAATACGCTAGACTCTAGATTTATATATCACATGTACAATGTACAATTTGCATGGTCAGGAGCCAGGATTAAGCTTCAACTGAACTACGACAAAGGAAAAAACAACCATGGTGAAAGACAAAACCTGATTTGGATTTCGTAGAAAAGGGCTTGAAAATAAATAGTATTAGTTTCCACTGTCCACCCATGCCCAATACACAATAACCAATGCTCAATGTCCAATGTCTAGAGTTTAGATGATGAAGGAGACAGGAGACGCTATTTCTCCTCAAACTGATTTTAAGTACTGATTTTTGTGGTTTTGTAAGTTGAAAGGATATGCATTAATCATTAAGTGTAGATTGAAGATTGTAGATTGTTCAAATCCCTATCCTTTCTTCGTGCTTATCTATTTACAAGAAAAACATTGAGAGCAGCGATTCCTCATCTCTTTATCAGTAGAGGCGAAAACACAGGGGATAAAAATACTTCCCACGACCTGACAAAATAAAACAAAATCAAGACTGAAAGACGCAAGATAAATAGATCTGTAGTAAAAGATAACAAAGCATTGACAAAATAAAAGTTAACCAACTCAACTCAAGTGTCAAGTGGGACTTTTTACAGTAAGTTGCCTGATTTTTCGAGCATAGAAGAATCAACAATCAACATTGGAGGTGGAGGTTTAGATTTTGGATCTTGGATTGGAATTTCAAACGTGTATTTGCAATGTTTGCGCTGGGAATCGTAGTCTGGAACTCCAGACTGTGTACACTTTACAGTGTGCTACGTCGCTCAAGAGTTCATAAGTCAAAATTCAAGAGAGTCACCTTGAACCCTTGTACGCAAATAGTAAATAGCAAATCACCAGTCAACTTTAATTTCGTCGCAAAAAAGTTTACTTTACTGCTAATCAATACACTGTAGTTTTTGGCCTTCCCTAATGCATTTATTTATACTTTCTACTTTCTATTCTTTTGTGGTCTTAGCTCTTACAAAAGCCTATACCTACAGCCCACCCGCATAAAAACACACACTCGGTTGGTGTGTTGAGTGTTGAGTGTTTAACTTGTATTCAAGCAGTGAACAATGAACAATGTACAAGGCACAAGAACTCCAAAGTTGGCACTAACTGCTAACACGGTTAAATGCATAGTATTGTTTTCTTTATTGGCACTTCTTTTCTCCCTTCCCTTTGCTTTGTTGACTTGCTCTGGAATTCTTTGAAGTGAAAAACATGAAACGAAAGCACGACGAGTACATTATAAACGTGCAAACAAGTTTCTTCTTCCTTTCAAGCGTACCATTCGCCATACACTGTGCACTGTACATTAGACCTGACGCCGGAGTCAAATTCAAATTCATCCAAAGTCCGTTATAATGAGAATGAAAAGAAATACGATACTCAAAACTCAAAACGTACACGTACAATGTACAATGTACAATATACAAACATAGATGTACATTGCATCGTCGACACAATCCAAATTTCGTATCAATATCTTATTATTACGTATACTTTACAATTTATAATGAGAGACTCTCTTTATAAATATCCAGGCAACTCGTATAGTTTGCTATCACGGAAATATCTGTGAAATGTTCTGATGCTTCCTGACTTCCTGATTCCTGCCTCATCCAATTGGATCAGTTGTACACAATACACAAACACAACAGAAACCTCAAAACTCAAAACTCAAAACGGAGCGTCAAGATGGAGACGCTCTACAAAGTACAGACCATCAAGAAAATTGACAATCGATAGAGATCTAAAATATACCAAATATCAAATATACAACTCCAAAACAGTCAGGAAATAAACATTTGTACTCTACGACTTATCAATATCCGTATATTTTTAATGGTGTAAGACGAAAAGAATGCATTAAGAATTACGAATTAGAAATTAGAAATTTCCGGGTTTGGCCGTCAAGTTGCAAGTATAAACTTGTTTATTGTACATTTTGTATCAAGTTTTCAAGGTTTATCAACTTGATAATATCAAGTAAACAACAAGGCCTTCATTTAATGTAACAGTAATGTAGAATGTAGATATTTGTATTTGTATTATTATTTGCATTATTTGTTTATGATTTATGCTTCTATATTAAACTTTTTCAATAGAAACATGAACTTGATTTATGAACACAAAATATCTCTTTCTCATCCCATCTCACACGATATGCTTGCAGTTTGTAGATTGTAGCATTACACTGACGTGTGGAATGTGGGCTACCGGTTTATATTTGATTCAGCTTGTTGTTTTGTGTTTACAAACTTTCTCCACACTTTCCAACTTTCTACTTGTTGATCACAATAAATACCTAAACATTTTTCACTTTCCGTTTTCAATTTTCAACGGTATGGTAAGGTAAGGTAGTGTACGTTGTAGCTAGTAGTTACAGATGTTTGAAAACATCTGGGCATGTCAAAAAAATCTTTTGTTCTTACTATTATTGGAAATTTATAGAGAGAAAGGGAGTAGGGAAGAATTTATACCAAAATAGACTATGATTAAAAAATGCTACCTTTTCTGAAATTATCTATTTGCGTATACATACTGTATGTACTTGAACAAATTGAAATGAAGGTTGTAGTGTCTGAATTGTCTGGAGTTTGGAGAGTGAACTGGAAAATTTAATATTTTATACGAGAACTGACGATATATTTACTTGCAGTTCTAGTTATATTTTTTCATGCGACTAATGCAGCCCGTCCTTTGTTTGTTTTTCAACTGTCACATGTCACTTGCAAGTTGTCGTGGTTGACTTTGAAATTTCTGGGAAAAAATTTAGACAAGATGCGTCATTTATGCAGTCACAACAGGTTAATAAGGACAAAGAAGAGGACTGAAATTGGTGAATAAAACGCATGAAAAAATCTGTCAACTGCATTCTCTCTAAATACTACTGTAAATATATTTATTACGTATACGTGTACGCTGGAGCCTGGAGACTGGAGACTGGAGGCTGGAGTGTACTGTATGCTGTAAACGGTAAACATGAAGCTAAAAAAAGTTTTTGGGACAACAAGTTGTTTCATTCCAACAACAAACTGTGACGTGTGTTTCTTTATCTGCTGGATTTTAGTTATTTACAATTTGCAACATTAAACATTGTTTTGGATTTTGGAGTCTCTTCCTCCCGTTCTCATTTTCTATTTCCAAACAACGGAGGAGGGAGACAAACTCTCAAAAACTCAACTCATGCGATACGAGATGCAGACAAGCAATAAATGTTGTTCATCTGAAATCTGGAAACACAAAATAACAAAGAACAGTTTTTTTGTGTTTCCTATCACCATTTTTTACGGGCAAACTATATACTTTCTACTTGTTGCATAATAGAACTTGCCTTGTTCTTGTTTCCCACGAGTGGAGTGGATGAGTGAGTACAAACTACAAACTACAAGCTCATCCACTTTGAAAATACAATTTAGTTTTTATTCTGAAATTGACAGTCAATTTGTTAGTCGTTTCAACAAGGTTGATTCAATTCAAAATTGATCATCTCCAGACTCTAGACTCTAGACTTTAGGCTCTAGAGTAACATTATTTTTTTGTTTGTAACAAAATCTCTCTTTGATTCAGTTAATTACAGGTAACAGGTACAGAAGGAAGATGATTAAAAGAGTATTTTCTGCATAAACTAACAATTCATCTTTCAAATGTAAAATTTTGATTGCGAGTGAGTACATATATTTAAAACTCGGACGGATGAGGAAAGTCGAGATTTATCACTATCATACAACATACAAGCTACAGAGACAGACATTTGAAAACAAAGACATGGACATGGACACAGACATGACAAGGAAATGACTTTATGCTTACAAATTACAAATGTATCAATTATCTTAATTGTCAGCAGCACAATACACAATACGCAATACACAATACACACAATACATAGTGTAGGAAGGATGTAACAAAATACAATGCAAAATACAATACTGATATTTTACTTTTATCTACTGATATACCATAATCCGCATTTACATGTACGATGTGCATGTGTAATGTGTATGAGTAGAGATAAGAAATTTCCCAGTTGATTTCATGTAGACTGAATTGACATTGTGTATGGAGAATTGAGTACGAAATACGGACATTGGGGTATTGAGTATCGTTCTGGTTGGATATTCAGTAGCAAATTAGTTTTGATTCTAATTAGGTAAATGGCTATCAATTTATTCCAAGCTGAGTTGAGACTTGAGACTTGAGACTGAGAGTGTATGTACAATGTACAAGTTGCACAGTACAGAATTTAGAGCAAGGAGTGAGATGAGGATGATGATGAGAGAAAGCCTGGTGAAAGTCATTTCTCTCGGTGGCTGCGTGTCGAATTTTCTCCATGTATTCTATCTGCATCATACATACATAGTTTATACACTGTACAGAAACCGGTTCATGCATCCTATAAATGTACAATAAACCTCGTACAAACCAAATGGATCATGTTTCTATCTACATTCGACATTCGACAGTCTACAGTCTACAGTCTAATTCATATAATGATTACAGAAAACAGATAGCAAATACTTTGGCCAACCCCTTGCTAAAAAGGAGCATCAAGGGAGTGTATTGTGTAATGTGTATTTTGTGTATTGTGAGGCTCACAATCCACAATACACAACACATATTACACTATAGTACATCATCTATTTAATCGGATCGTAGATACCTCGAGTCTCAAAATTACACGTTACTATTTACCATTTACCGTTTACCGTACATAAATACTACATTCTACATTCTACATGCATGCAAAGTTTTGACAAACATTCATGTCGCTACATCCGCTGAATACTCATAAATCTACAATCTAGAATGTACAATAATATTATACAAAATCCAGTAACAATTAACAATGTATAAAAGTTCAATCTCTAAAATGAATTCCATGTCACACACAAGTTTTACCATACAAATGTATACATAATACTCAACTTTTAGACGCTCCACGTTCCACGTCCGTAATGATGTACAATGTACCTATATATTATGTACCTATTTATGTAGATTTTCACACTTTCCACTTCCCACTGCATCACATCAGACAAACATGCAAGATGCAAGTAATAGAAAATGGAAAGGAAATCAATGAAAATAAACTTTTCATGGAAAAATGCACAACTGTGTGAAAATTGTAAATAAAAGTTTGTTCTCTTATACAACCTACAAGTTTTAAGGGATGATGAATTGAGAAGCTAAATCGTAAGTAGTAAACAGTAAATAGCACCTTGAAAAATCAAAAACAGCAAAGAGTGTAGTAAAAACGACAATATATTTTGCAAGGTCCTCTTGTAATTATAATTATCTCAACTCCAGGGTCAAAAAGGAATTAGAAAGGAGACATTTATTTTCCTATAGTCTTTTGACATTTCATTATAGTTGCAAGTTGCAAAGTGAAAATTAAATTATAAAATTAAATTATACATACACTGATTATAGTTTGTGATGGCAGATGAGATATAGCAGTTAAAAATTCATGACTCTAAACTCTAAACTCTACATTCATTATAATTTATGTACATTTTACATTTTATACGTGTCAATCAAGCGTCCTCTTGCCTATGCATGAACAATGAGCAGTGAACAGTTTCGAGTTTATTGTTTAGATCATGATTTGACTTTATTAACGTGTTAAGACGATAGCTGCAATGTACATGTGAAGTATATCTCCATAATCAATTTAGTCGATTTAGTGTTGTGCACTAACAGAACTTGATTGCATATTACATATTACACAAAGTTTACGAGTAGCAATAACATGTGATTATTATCATCCAAATACCAAGTACCAAGTACATACCCATTATGGAGAGTAGTTGATCCCATCAAAATGCATAGGCTTTCTCCATTATTTATTAATGAGATGATGAAAAGAGAAAGATGAGAATGAAAATGAAAATGGTGCAGGATGTACAAGCTTATAGTGTTTAGCTAAAGACCAGTTTAATACCACTTACTATTTATGTATATATCCACTTTCTATATATGTATGCCATATTATGAATTATACATTATGCGCACTCCTAAAACTGCTGTCCTCTCTTTTGTTGAACTGCACTGTACGTTGTACGTATTTATGCATCTTTTACTTAGTTTATGATGTGCATGTACCATGTACATATGGTATGCTGTCAACATTGTAATATTAACAGAGAAAATAGAAAATATTTGCATGAATAATGATAAGGCCATAATATCTTGTTTTCTACCATCAAACCCAATATTCTAGTCCGTGTGCATGGGAATAATTTTTTGACTTTATTACCATGATATGCTTTCACTGGAGCCGGATCAAATTCTCATCATGATGATACGCCTCACATAACCACTATTATTACACAATATATATCCGTAATCCGTATACAGTCATATCTCATATCATACTAAGATACTACTTCCCATTTCCTATAACATGGAATATGGATCAAATGGTGTTAGAGGAACGACTACTTTCTCCTTCTTATACTTTCTCTACTTTCTCTACAGCAAACAGTTAGTCATTATAAATTCTCTCTCTCTCTCTCTCTCTTTCACTTTTGTCCTCCCTTTTACTACATGAGAAGTATAATATATTATTATATTATAATATCACATGGCCTAGAATTTATTATCATCATTTGCTGGTTCTCTGTTGTGGACTGTGTGCTTGGGATTTAGGATGACGTCAACTTCATAATATTATGATGTTCATATGTAGTATTTAAAATTCTATTGTCAGCTTCGACGTCATATATACAACATACAACTTACAGCTATTAAATATGCAAGTGGAATTTCCCTTTCAGGTCCATTTTTAATACATAACATAAACAAAAGAGGCCATGGAATTAGTCAAAAAATGTATGTATGTGCAGAAAAAAAAGTATGTAAAACAACTAAATTATGTAAATGGTTCATTTAGTTCCGTTTTAGTTTTTGGTTTCCCTAGACAGATACATATGGCGCAGGCTTTATCTATAAAACCATGAAAGTAACAAATAAACTTACTTTGAATTTCGTTCAAGTCTTTACGAGACTGATTACTGATTAAATAATAAAATAAATTTTTATAAAAGTACTACATTTAAAAAATGATTTAAAGTATTAAAACTTACAACATTTCCGTCATGAAAGTTATTGCAAATAATTTGTAGAAATTTGGAGAGAAAATATTATTTAAAATGAAACGGGGCAAATATTATATTATATTATGTGAGCAATTATTTGTCACTTTATAATTGATTAGCAACAGAAAATAAGAAAAAGTTTAAATAATTTAATAAAGACCTTTCAAAAATGTATTTATACAGATAGTTCAATATTATTGTGAAAGTGATGATAATTACTGGTATTGGGTAAATTACGTTGAACATCTGCCTTACATAGTAAAGAAGAGAGATGGTTAAAGATGAACGGTCATCGCAATTAGAGAACGACATCATATTTTATGTACAATATTGCAGTGTAATAAAGAGGTATAGTATTATGTAATATGTACAGATTCTTATGCATACTGTATGTATAAATATAATAGATACACTGTAAAATAATGCGAACGTTTTTTTGGTATTTTACATCCCTATACACAATACACAATACATGCAACATATTATACTCAAACAAATATGCCTTTTAACATTATTTTTACATTATGTATAAAATACTCTGTGCATTGAAATGTTGAAGTTATCATGCATCAAATAATTTCTCTGTTATAATGAAGATGAATGAGATGAATCAATTCGTCTGTTATGATGCATTTTGAGGGACAGAGGACGATTGTTCACCAGTCAAAATGGGTGTAAAGTCAATTTCAACATTTTCCAAACTCTTACGAGTTTCCTTGCTCATAACTCGAACCATTGCAGTGAAGAAAGCAGAATTTTTAGGACTTTCATTGTAACGTTCAAAGTTATCCAAATTGTCTAGAATCTTGAGTGTTAAACTGTCATAATTGTGTCGAACAACTTCAATTATCTATATAATAAAAGCAAGCAACAAATTATGGTTATAGCCTATAACTTATAGGTATATATGCAAATTTAGTAAATAAATAATGGCTAATAAAAACTGTCGAGATAAATTAAATAAATGAAAATATAAATTTACAATAATAAAACTGATAAAACATAAGATTTAACTAACCTGCTCTTCTGTGGGTGTACTAATATTTTGAATTGTCAAGAACTCGTCAATTTTTGGTGTAAAATGAGAGAGAATTGCTCGAATATTTACTAATGAGTAGGATAACTTGGATGCACTTGCTTTATGTTCACCATTACTTGATAGGTAACGAGCCGCTAAAAAAAAAGAGAAAAGAAAGTAAATCTTATACAAAATTTTCTAAACAGGTTCCATACTTACACTTTGATACAATTTTGTGCATTGTGTTTTTTTAGTAATAGATATTGACAAACTTTTGGATTTTTTATAATCAAAAGATGTTGTATTTGTTAATCTCTACTTACTTAATGAATATAGATCGTCAAATGTATGTTGACATCGAATAATTTCATAATATAATTCATCATAGGAGGTGGGCGTTAGTAGAAAGGTGTCTCCAAATGTCACAAACAGATTGACCATGTTGACAATTTGTAGGGCCAAGGCAAATATATCCAACTTTTTCAATAAAAGTTGAACTTCATTTGATAAGAGAAATTTTAAAACTGTGAAAAATGCTGTCCATAATTTTCTCCAGTCAAAATTAATACGAGTTCTAGATTTCTTTTGGTAACATAAAACATGGTGAATAATACCTAAATCAAAACATATTTACATTCATTACAATCCATAATTCATTACTAAAACCTTCAGATTCTTAGTTTTTTTATACAAATAATTTAATGGTCACAATTTAAAGTGAAATACATAAAAAAAAATCTTACCAACTGATTGGAGGTATAAATTGTATGGTAATCGTTTTGTAAGATGAGTCATCATAAATTCTACCATTAAGTCTAAATGAAATAATGAAAATTTAACGAATTCTTAGTAAATGAGTAGTAAATGAGTACGTATAATGTAAATATTCTCTCTGTCTTACGTCATTCATAAATCAGTAGCACTTTTATGTGTATATTGTATTTTGTATTTTATTATGTATTATGTATTCATGTTTTACCTATAAGTGAACAGACTAAAGGCATTGGTGGTGCTAAATCAGACGTTATTTTTCTATGCCTCATCGGTACTCTTCTTAATTGCACCTGTAAAGTACAAACAAATTCTTTTAATAAGTGATTTAAATTAGTGGCAAGCGGCTGAAAATCTTATAAAAAATAAATGTAACAATATCCTTTTATGTAAAGCATAATTAATAATTAAATAAAAAGCGGAATCTTACACGAAAGACAAGATGTGGGTCACTCATTAGGGCATTTGCATATTGATCTTCTGATATGCAAGTTAGAATAATGAAACATAGTTTAACAAGATTTGCACGCGATTCCGACTTGATATCTTGCATTACTAAGGAACTGCAATTGATAATAAAACACAATAAAAAAAATGATATGACCAAGATATATATATACTATTATATATACATCTTGATATGACCAATATATGTGTGTGTAGTATTTTTTTTGTAATATTGAATGTTTTTATTTAGAATTCAAGTTGAAAAAATTACCAATATTCTAGAAAAGTGACCAGAAGATTAGAAGGTTGAATCTGAAGAGGAGAAGTCATATTTTGGGCTAATGTATTGCATGGACTTGTATCAGTTTTTGTATTTGCCAAGGTAGTCATAAAATTTCGATTTAAATGAATCGCCTCATAAAAAGCAACTAGTAATCCAACTTTTGTCCCACTAAAAAAAATATACATTATTTATACATTGATGAAAATTCATGTTACATATTACAGCATATATATATTTTCTGTTGTCGTTCATCAACTAATTGTGTAGTTAGGATGAAATACAGATATATTATATATTATATGCTCAAAATATTACCTTCATATGTATTATACTATTTACTATTTTATTATAGGATAATTTATAATTACCATAGGCCTTCATTTTTCCCATTCTCATCCGTGACAAACATGGAGCCTACCATAGATGTGAAGGAATGAAACCATCCCGAATTACTTTCTGATGCTGCGGAATGCTGCATACAAAATTCTGATAAACCGGCTGTTATTGCCTACAAAAATGGTAAAACATGCATAGTAAAATTTCAGATCGTTTAATGAATAATTAATAAATAATAATAAATAAGTACAAAAAATTGTATTTGTCATATGTTTTCTTATTACGTAAAAAAAAATACCTGACTATATCCATTAAGCGTTAAATGGTCATCTACAAGACTTAATCTCACAGCACAAGCATTTGGACGATCTTTCTCAAAATTGACCAGTAATGCAAGCATGATGAGACAATCATGACCAAATTCAATACGTGTTTCAGTTCGACTAAGAAGCCAAAAAATACTTTCAAGAAAAGAACTGGATGTCACAATATATTCCATTATTCGATTTTTTGAAACAATTTGAGTTGATGTCATGAGCATCAACATTGCACGAATACAACTCAATTTCACACATTTTGGATATTCGCCTGGACAAAAAAAGGAGACATGGATGTAATGATTATTTGATGACTTGTTTTTTTTTATTTATTCCTCTCGTTATTACAACTTATAATACGTGTTTAAACATACATGTACCTGTTAGTATGGTTGATGTGTGATTAAGTAAGGCATTTACTACTTTGGTTGCATTTTCTATACAATACAATAAAAAGGGAACTTTATATATAGAAATCTACAACATGGTTATCATGATTAAAAGTTAAATTAAAATTGTGAATATCAAAATATTACATAAATAAATCAGTAGTTGTACAAATTGTAAAAGTGTTACAAACCAAATTCCATTAGAGCATCCAATAAATCATAACTATATTCTTGTGTAAGAACTTTGACGACGCCATCAACCAAAGCTGTAATTGTCTATATAAATATATTACAGAAAGAATAAAATCATGTCAGTTTTTTTAAATCAGAAAATTTTCAAAGCAATTGCATTGTAACATATTATAACAACAATCATAATGTAAAAGTGTATCATGGCAATAATAATTAGGATTTAATTAATCAATTACCTGAAAAGCATTGCAAATTTTGATATGATGAGAATTCGTACCAGTTTCTCCCAAAACAGATACACAATGACAAAACAGAGATCTAATTATAGGTTTCAGGGCATTAAGTTGCTCGACTTTTAAGTTTCCTAATTCAGTTTTCAATACATTTGGTTTAGGTTTCAAAAGGAAGAATTCATCCCAAAAATTTGAGTTGGACAATGACGGATCTTCTCCCTGAAAACAACAAGAAATTTTTAGAAAACAAATAACAAATCAAAAACATAAGGTTCCACATATATGCATATTTACAAATGCTATATTTGTATGTAAAAGTATGACAGATTTTTTTTACACCTGTTTAAATGCTAGTTTGTAATTGACATAATATGAGAATCATAATGTACATCAAATCAATATGACATTAAATACCTGTAGCAGCTGCTCATAAATTTGCACAACCTTTTCTTTTAAAGTACTTTTTGATGATTTCCTCATTTTGTCAACAAAATCCACACAAACTGCACAAACACATACGCGACTCAAGCTTTTTGATGTTGCTCTTTACGTTTTGACTATACAATTGAAACAAAACTTGGTAATGATATGTTGTGTTATTTTAACTGCCAATCCTAGATTATAAATACATAGTTTAACAATAAGAGTACATCGCTTGTCAATCTTGTCACTTTTTAGTAAATCTTATTTTAACTTGAAAAAAAAATTGCTTTTTTGTTTTGACATTCCCTATTATGGATTGAACTATTTGAATACTGACTCAGATGCCAACACAAAACACAAGTTTTGGAGGAGATTTATAAATCTGTACCGAGCAGTCTAACTTTGACTTAATTTTAATTAACTACTATCAAACGGTAAGTATAAATTGTTTTTAATATTATAAATTATAAACGATAGTAGAATGTATTTTATTCTTCTGTGAATGAGTGTATTACATTATTATTTGCATAGTAAAAACATTAAAAATTAAAAACACTATAACATTTGCTGTTGCGCGTATAAAATGAGAATTTTCAATGATGTGTCGTAGCTAAAATATTGACTTCATTATATTTCTTGTATGTTTTTTTAGATAACTTTTTGATTCACGCATTCTACAACATTTATCTATTTCAAAATGAGTCATCTTTTAAACAATGATGAGGTTCCAAAGAAAAAGAGAAAGAAACCGGATATAGGCCCTATAGTTCAAGTCAAAACAACTGCAGACTATCAAAGAATGAAGCTTGAAAGATTGATGGCAAATCCAGACAAGAAAATTGTTATTCCTATACGTCCAAAAGATAAAAATCTCCCTGGTCCTCCAGAATTTGTCCGAAATATAATGGGATCTAGTGCAGGGGCTGGAAGTGGAGAATTTCATGGTTCGTTCGTACATACATACATACTTTTCAAATATATTGCTATAATAATTGATTTTTGTAATTAATATGTAGAAGAAGAAATATTGTACCTGAAAATTCAAAGTAACATGTTTATACATCCTTATAGTGTACACCTAATCAATTATTTCTCATACTTTTTTTTAAAACCATTTACAGTATATAGACATCTTCGTCGGAGAGAGTATGCAAGACAAAAAGCTATACAAGATAAAGCTAAAGTTGAAGAAATTGAAGACCAGTTCCAAAAGAAAATATCAGATAATCAAAAATTGAATGAATTGAAAACAGCTAAAAACCGTGCAAAACGTCTAAAGAAAAAAATGAAACAATTAAAAAAGAAAAAGGGTGGTTCAAATGTTAAGAAGACAGGAGGTAGTAGTAGTGAATCCAGCAGTAGCTCATCAGAAGAAGATGATGATGAAAAAGAACCAAAAACTGGAGCTATCAAAGATGATAATGAAAATAACGATAAAGAAAAAACTAATCAAAGTAATACTACCTCGGACAATAATCAACAACAAAGTTCAACACCTTCTACTGAAACTCATCAGTCCGAACAACAACCTGAACGACCACAACAGTAAGAATTTATACTATATTATATCATTTTCATGGAAAATGATAGTTTCGTATTATATATTATAGCATTTTACTATGTACTTTCGGAAATCAAAGTAAAAAAACAACAGTATACAGTGTTTTTTCATAGAGTTGTACAAATTGTGATACTGTATTAATGTAATGCTGTATTAATGTATGTAATTAAGTATCGTCATTTACATTTTCTATTTTATAGTTATAAAGAACAAAATAATTTCATACAATATTTATTGACTCTGTTCTGTATATAATGTGTACAATAATTTATATTTGATACAATAATAGATAATAGGTATTAAAAAGAAAACGTGTGTAACATATTCTATAGAATTCAGTTTATATATGCGTAACATCCTCGTTTTATAGTACAGTAGTAAGAATAATTATTTTTGATCATGTATGTATTTATTTAGCTACTAAAATTAATTTCTTATTCCCATTCTTTTTGTATTCGGTCATAGTCTTCTTCTTGGATAAAAGGTGTATCAATTTGCCTTTAAAATATCAAAGAAAACATTATAAAGTACTATGTTATATAAATTGTAAAAGCACATTAATACATTGATTTACAGTACTAAGTCATAATAGTTGACTCACTTGATCATATTATCTCCACAATAAATACATTCGGAAGCAACGATATCATCAATATCTGATTTAATTTGATCCCTAGCACTAATAACAGCTGAACCAGTAGATAAGACATCATGTTTCATTGAGACTTCTCCAAGTTTTTTCTAAATAATTTCATAGTTACACAATGATATAAAATCCAAAATAATAATGGTTATAATAAGTTTCACTTGCCATTTTATAGTATAATTGTTATTATTATTACACAAAATAAATTTATATATATACATACGTGTATGCATATATAATCAAAAGGAAGATTTATAATTTGTTTATATGTATTTCAAACCTGGTATTCAGTAAGTAATTGTTTGCGTGGTGCACTTAATTGTGGTATAACTTCAGAAAATAAGCATTCAGCATGAAATTGGTGACCACATGGAAATACATAGAAATTCTTTATGAGAAGAGGAACTCCACACAAGGTGCATTGATCTGTTGCTCGAACTATAGCACATCTATAATATAATTAAACACGAGAATCAGATACCTTTTTACGTATAAACAAATGAAATGCAAAACTTTTATAAGAGTTTTTTTTTTCATAAAATTTTCGCCCCCAGACTTTTACCTATTTCTGACAGCCAAAATTTCTTCATGAATCGTTTCAGCTGATTTAGTAGCTTCTTCCATTTCATCTTTAAGTCCTTGAATATGTTGATTATATTCTTGAAGGGAAGCACAAATTGCATCTTTAAAATGATCAATTGTGACAAAATTTGGGAAGAAAGGTAAAACGTCTTCAATTTTTAGCAAGTCACATAAATGTAAAAACTCCATTGCTTGTTGAATATCATTCTTTTCTTTAACAACATGTTTAGCTATTTTAAGCCATAATTTCTTTCTAAGCTCTTGATCATGTTCGGGTACATCAGCAACTCGTTTTGCTATAAAGTTTAAAAAAAATTAAAACAAATCATCAGTATAAATGGAATTGGTTTTACTTTTAATGGTCATATAAGATGCATGTTTAATGTTTATGAGCTAACATATTAATATTAATATGTTATTATCAATCACATATCACATAATTTTAACCTTACCCAATTCTAAATCAAATTGAACAGCAAGAGAAACGGCTTCTTCATAAAGTCCCATGATTGTATATAAATGGATGGTTGGACGATGAAGTTCCTTTTCTAAACACATCATGAGTGCATATTTAGTATCGTAATGAACTTGATTAATATTTGTTCCTTGAATTTCCAAATAATCCATTAATTGTTCTGGTGAATAGAAATGTACGTATAAGGACATGAGATAGTCATGTACTTGTCTATCTGTAACTTTTAGTACGTTTACACAGTGTTCTAAATATCTTGTTACTTGACGAGCCTAAAAAAAATTAATGTAAAAGTCATAAAATATTAAATTTCATACAATATCGTTTTTACCATTATACATGTTATAGATTGTATGATTTATTATATTACATGCACAAAATCTTTTTATTCGTTTCTTATTCAAAATCTGATACATGCATACATGTTTAGGTTTTCCATGCTATCATAAGTAAATAGTAAATCATAATAATATATTATTATGTAATTCTTTTAGAGTAAACTTACAATATCAGGGTCAAGTTTGGATGAAAATTTTGGTAATAATTTTTTGGGGTTCAACATTTTTCCAGAACAAATCAAAACATCAATCGTTTCCTTGGGACATTTGTCAAGAAGAATTGGAATAAAGCGAGAATAAAGTGAAGAGTCTTTTTGTTGTTGTAAAGTTTGTAGGGCTAAAAATGAGAAAATCAGAAATAATTTGCATTTTATCTTTATACATTTCAGAAAGCAGGATCCTGCAGTACATTATCAATATATTATATATTATACTAATGAGTATTTTTTACTGTCACAAAGTTGATTTGAAACAATATTAAGTATACTATTCTTGTTTTTATACCTTCTCTGTATTTCCCATTGCTTATATTATTTTCAATAACTTGATCAAAATCTTTCATAACTAATGTGAAGTAGACAAGGTTTTCTCGATCACCATGACTAGCCATCAAATCATACACTGCTTTCTTATTATTTGATATACACTCCTGTACGATATATAAAAAAAACATAAAATATTCCACGTCTGTTACATGTTTTGCCAATTGAAAAACAACCTTAGATTTACGTACTAAATATTAAATATTAAATACTATAGTTATAATTAATATAATTAATAATACTTTATACAATATGTGTACCTTAACAGCAGACTGTTTCATAAATTTTAGAAATTCTTCTTCTAAATTTCTATATTCAGCAGATTCCTGTTTGCCAAAATCTCGAAGTGATCCCAATTGATTCAAAAATAATTCAGTTATCCATAGTACTAACACAGTTATTTTGGTCATATCGTGTGACTGTAAACTGCTTAATTTCTGTAATATTACGTTAAAATAAATACAATGTCATTTTACTTTGGATTATATATATCATCATGTTTTGTAGTATAACAATAATATACAATGTATATAACAAACTCCACATACTTTATAAAAACTGTATAGTAGAAAATGCAATCAATTTTTATTGTCTTACTTTTTCGAGGAATGTCTTTAATGCATGTGTATCATCAATTTGAACAAATTTCAAGGCAATTTCCTCAAATGAAGCTTTGGTCATTGCATAATACATGGCACTCATTTCATACCTAAAAAAACATAAAAGGGTAAAATTGAGCTCATTTTAATTAACCTAACAACTTATTATAGTATTTAGACAAAAATAATGGAACACCAAAAAAACAACAACATAAAACTTACTCTTTTCGTATGAAATAAAAATCAGCTTGCCGCATAGAAATTATTTCCAATTTATCTGGATCATTTCCACAAGCATCTTTACTTTTTTCAAAATCTTCTTTATCTAAATAAATTTGCCAAACATTTCTATTTTCTGAAGTAACCATGTATTTAAATACACTCTTTTCAGTCAAGCACCAAATAGATCCTTTTATTGGATCTCGAATTAAATTGAGAACTTTTCCATATTTCTGTAATAAAGAATCAAAACGAAAGATATTTTATGTGTATATGCAAAACATTACTATATATTACAGTACTATAATATATAATAGCTCTTAAAGTTTTACTGGTTGATAATAAAGAGAGAGAGAGAGAGAGAGAGTACTTACATCTAAATATGAATTATCTTCAAAAGTCAATTCATTATTGAGGGTACATACGGCTTTAACGCAATTTTTATATAGTAAAAGAGCATGATAGTCAGTGAGAACAAGGGATTTTGGAGCTTTTGTAAAACCACTTGAATTTGATTGTGATGGATCATCTTCCTTAGGATATTGAATATTTGTAAATTCATTTAGAAAATCATCTTCAGTTGATGGACTATCTGTGACCTATAAAAGTTTTCAGAACGAATAATAAAGTGTGTAAAATCCATTCATTTTTTGTCCATATGCATATGTGTAATACATACAGTATTAGTGTATATATGCATAATCGTAGAGTAGATATTATCATTGAAAACATAATTTAAATTTGTACAAGAGAGTTACGTACATTGTTATACATTAGAAATCCCGTGTCTGATAGATATCCTATCGATCTAGGGAATGCCATGTGAATATCGTAATAAATATGTAAACGACAACTTGATTGGTCAGACTGAGGATATTGAACTTGATCACCAAAAGATAATGACTCTTCAACAGAATCTCTTAAATAATTATTAAAAATGGTAGCAAACCATGGACGATCATCTTTATTTTGAACAAATCCCTTGTACTGGAAATCAAAATAAAACACCATTTTGCAAATTGTAAAAATATATTATTTATGTAAGTATTATGTCAATTTTACAATACATGGATGTGATCAATAACAAATATATATATTTCTTGCAATATTTTGTTCACATTTACCTGGTATAATTTCCTTGCTGTTGCAACCATAATATAACATTTATTTGATTTTGGTAAGAAAAAATATTCAAGGCCAGAAATTACAGCAGGTCCTGTTTTTCCAATGTCAAATATCTGCAAAGTTGACAAAAAAACAACACATAGTACACTATAGTAATCATAATAATATTGTGTATTTATTGCCAATCCATTCAATAACAACACAAATTAAATTATTATAGTGGTTTACTTAAAGGTTTTAAAATAGGATAATACAATGTTTCATTTAACTTACTTGTTTACAATGTTTAACTTCACCATTTGATATTTCAGCTTCAAAGATAAGACCTTTAGAAGTTCCTAATAAAAAGGGAGCAGTGGAATTTGATGTGCTAGTAGAAATTGATTGATTCCATGCAACCGAGGTCACAGCATGAGATTTTATTTTAGAAATTTTTTCAAATTTTAATGGCTTTGGTTGTAGATAAATTAGTTCGGCTGGATTCTCTTTGTCACGAGGACCAAAGGCAAGAAGAATGTGTTGTCCTGATGGATCCATAAACATGTTGGATAATTTGGCATCTTCACTAATAGGCTTCACGTCAACCTCAACAACATCCTCTGGATTTTTCAAGTCTATCTTCATTAAAATTTTATTTTGCATCATAAGGACTAATTTATTGTTGGACACACACATGTGTGTCAATGGATTTGAGGGCGTAAAGTTTATCTTTTGTTTTCCAAATATTGGTTTCTCCTTCATTTTTGCCATTTTGAGCTGTCAAACTTTTTTACACAAAAACTTTTTATAAAACTATATGTTATTATCCAATATCAATCAAAATATTATAGATTATTTTCCAAAACAAACCCACTAAAAACGATATTTCGTCAAACCAAGCTTTGAAAAATATCCAAAATCCGACAGAACACAAAACACAAAAAAAATGACATTTGGACCTTTGAAACTATACACACGGTACAAGCACATGGAAATCTGTGTATGGCTTTTTTATATGGGTATATTTTTATTTGCAGTTTACATTTTTGTCTTCATTTTTGAGAACTAAATTTTATGCTGGTTGACCACAGTTATTCAACAAATACTATCCATTCCGGGACATTTTATTTGCACAATGCTAAATCTTTTCAAATACATATGTATGTACAATGTACAATGTACATATAATAGAAAATTAAAAAAATACATCTCTACAATCTACAACGTCTCATAATCATAAAATGCGTATTTACATTCCAGTTGTGGAAATATACTTCTATTCTATTTATTATGTACATTTTAAAATAACAAGTAAAAAAATCAATGTCGAGTATATAATACAAGTAAACACCGCCCGTCAGATGACGGGCAAAATGTAAGGTTTTATAAAATTCGTATCCGATGGCTTAAAC
>JAQGBH010003293.1:0-20414 GCA_034698265.1 Sminthurinus aureus | reverse complement strand
CATCGGGAGCCTAAAGCATTTATGCTTTCTAGGCGATATAAAATCCTCACGGAGGGAGGATTTTTGACTTTATTATTTTTTGAAAATAAAATTTTAATTTAATTTAATCACTATATTTTTACTTTTTGAATTTTGAAGCGATCCCAAATCTCAAATCCCAAAAATCTCAAGTAATTCCTGATTATCTTTTTTCCCCTAATTATCATTACATTGTGATTATTCCATAAAGTTTTTTAATGAGAACTACTATAAATAAAAATATATAATGTATAATGTATAACATATTGTATGATACATGACCCATGATATTATAATTTACAATTTACAGTAAATAGGATATGCTTACAAGGTATTTTATTCAATTATGCAATTTTTGTTGTATTGCAGTGGTTTGCAGATGTTGTATTGAGGATTGGATTGAGAATTGAGAAGTTGTTACACATTACACGTGTAGACAATTCAGTAATTTGTATGCATGACAAATTCATAATATAATAAATTCCTCTTTGATCCAGAATTCAGAATTCAAAACGCAAACCTCAAAATCCAGGCCAGACACAAATCTTATTTGTCCACATTATATCACACTGTAAACTGTAGCCTGTAGACTGGAAACAGTACTACGTGTGTCATAATATATGGAAAAATTCTTTTAGAATGAGGAAATGGGACATTTGTTCAAAATTCCAAAGGCCACATGCCACATGACATGATAAAGAGTACTTTATATGTAGATATGTATGGATACCTTGAAGGGATGTAAAATCCCTCAAAATCCTAGTAAAAATTCAAGTCAAAAAGGTTCTAAATTTTTCCCATGGCCATAATAACGAATAAAGATATTTGTCAAACTGAGGAAACAAGATGAGCTGAGAACTTGCACTTTTACTTCCTGACACTGAGAGTGGTGCTGGTAGTGGTACGGACACTGGCAATTATATATAGACTGTACATTGTACATAGAGGGATTCTCATTTCTCATGCATGTATTTATGTGACAATTATTATATGCACATTCAATATTAGTAAAGACGTGCTACTTTTTCTACCGGATGAAGACGGGAAATCTCTCGTCTTCCTCAGAACATGGACAAGTATGTTGACACTGAAAGATTGAAGATGGAAAATGGAAGAGAGAATGGAGCGTCTCAAAATTCTACATCCTACTCTCTCTTCTCTTCTCCTGCTCTTCCCATGTGTTTACATATGTAGGTAAAATGAGTTTGTATTTTGTATGTGTGTGCTCGTCTCCCGTCTCAGTTTGTCAACTTCCTTCCAGATGCAAATAGGAAGACGAAGCCGATTGACATTGTTTCTCAGCATTGAGGCTAGAGACTTGAGACACATGTGTAAGAGCATGAAATAATGTAAAATGTGAATGAAAGTAAAAGGTAATGTAAAAAGGAAATCCACTGGAACTTTTTTACATTTTACGTTTTACGATTTTACATTTTGTATTTTTCCTCCTTGATGCTACTCGTGAACTTGTCACATGTTCAAAGATGTTCAATCTTCAAAGCGTAGACAAAAAGTGTAGACTATAATAATAATAATATTATTATTATAAATGTTGAATGGTTTTTGTATTTGTATTTGCATTTGTGCTTGTGTACACTTCCATTTGCATTTACGAGTGAGATGAAAATTGAAAATCCTTTTCTACGAATCTACATACTTATTACTTACAGAAGGTAGACCTTTTACCATTCAAATTTCAAATTTCACATTCTCCATCCTATCCAAAAACTCCAATTCAATTCCATTCCATTCAATTCAATCCACAACCACGACAGACGACAGAGATAAACCCCAACAGCTGCTTAAACCTCCTTTTCATTCAAATTCATTAGGCTTTAAGATCCAAGAGTAAAGCTAGAGTAAAGCCTGGTATAATTTGTATTTTGTATATAAATCTGCATATTCTACCAGCAAGAAAATCTCTGGGCTCTGCCTCTTGGGATTTGGGATATAGAATAAGGAATATGGACAAATCACCCTTCAGTTTATTTCAATGCCAATTTTCACAAGATACGCACATATTAGACACGTATGTATTAAGAAGATGCAAACAAAATATATTGTGTAGACTTTAGAATAAATAATATAATTATTACATATTTTTATTCTATTTATTTTAGTTTAGTTCTGTCAATGCAAATGATTTACAGGGCGTCTAAAATTTTGTAAAGATTGTACCTTAAAATCTTAATATTTTTTCAAGCCCATTTCTCGTGTACAGACCACAGACTACAGGCTAGAGACTAGAGGCTAGAGACAGAGGTTTTACGACTTTTTTAATATGCGATTTTAGAAAAAGGACTTTTTGTTTGAAGCAATAATATATTTGAATATCAGTAAAATACAAATTCTACGCACATGTTTGGTTTTCATTTTCAATATATATATTAGTTTTACCCTAAAAACACCATTATTATTATTACTATATCATTCGTATCATCATATCATTCCATTGAAATTTCAAATGGCACATAGAGAGAAAAAAACATCAACAGATTTTAAAAGTTAAAAGCTCCAGTTTCCAATCACCTACTCAAAAATACATACATTTGTCATTTCCATTTTTATCTACTTTTTACCTCTTTTTATCTTATCATGGTAGATGGTAGGTATTTGTCGAAGGTTGCACGGCAAAATACAAAATACCAACACCAATACATTTTACATTTTCTATGTGGATCTCCACTTTAAAATTTATGCTTCTAGTTTCTAGTCCTGTACATTGTGTACACTGTACCCAAACTCTCCGAGCTATTAGCTATTAGGCAAACCTGAAGAATTGTAAAAAGCGAACGAAACGGCGTATTGGGAAAACTAAAAGCTGAGTCAAGAGTCAAGAATCAAGAGAATTGCCTTTTATTTTATCAGTACATAAAATGTTCCGAATGTTCAGATATATCCAAAAAGACACGGTTTACATTATATCTATACACTATACATATACGCATGTCCTTTGGAAGTTGAAAGAAAAAGATATGAAGATTCAAGATATATCAAGTACTTATCATATCATAGATGAGAGACACAGAACTCTGAATCCTGAATTTATAATATCGTATGAGCAAAACATAGGACAAGTTTTAGGTTTTCTGTACATGTATAATGTGTATAGCAGCAGAAATCATGAAAATAATGAGCTGAGATGTTTTCTTCCTTTTCCTTTACTCTTGCCACTTTTTGTCTCTTTGCATTTTTAAATACACATGCGACTTTTAATTTTCTCTGCTTCTTTTTGTTTAGTTTCGTTTTTCCTTACCTATACATGCTGAATGCTGAATAGCAAAAACTCAAAACTCGGTCTTAGCATTAAACTTGAGATTTGAGACTTGAAACTTGTGGTGCACAAGACAACTTTCTAACATGTACAAAATACTAAATACGAATTGACTGTAAGCTATAGAGTATGAGTAAAGCGTTTTACTTTTCTATATTATACTTGTGCAAAGGTATTTATATTTACTTTTCGCTTTCTGTAAATGTTGACTGCACTTATTTTTTGTACTCTCAACTCAACTTCAAGTTCAAATATAATTTATATGACGAAATAATTTTAGACGGAGACTTTTACATGTACACTATACACTGTAAACTGTACAGTGTGTACCGTATACATGGTATTATTTTTATCTACTCGGGTTTATATAATTTATAAGAAGAAGAAGAAGAAGAAAAAGTTTGAAGCCGTCAGCAAACACGACTGTCTCATTTACAAAATTAAAGCAATCATATACTGTATTTACTTGGAGCTTGGGTTTGTGCTTGTGCCTAATGTCATGATAATTGTAATTTGATATGCATAATACACAATAATATAACATAGTATTATTATTTGTCTGCATGTGTGTGCTCGGCATTTGGTATTTGGTATTTTTCTAATTGTTTACATTCTGAATTCTGAGAAACGGTGTATTTTACTACAATTACTCATGTCTATTCCACATATCAAAAGAATTCACGGAAAATAAGGAGCAGAATCATTTTAATTTCCTAGTTGAAACTTGAAATGTCAGTGATCAGTGATGATTTTATTCATTGTAAATTATTGTAAAGAATATTTTTATTTTGATTATTTTGAGATTCAAATTACTATATGTTGATTTTTGATTTTTGATTACCTGAAAAGCCGTGCGACTCTACCATTAATTTAATTTATGTATGTACTCAAAACTCACAAACAGTACAAACTGATGAACTGATCACTTATTGTGTACGTGTGTATGTGTAAATGTTTTGCACAATGAGTAATTCAATATATCTTATTATTTATTTTTAATTCAACAGTCAACTCAAAACTCAAGATTCAAAACTCAACCTCACAGCTCACATCTCAAAAAACAAACAGGAGTATTTAATGTTTAGAAACTACTGCTACGACACAACTCCGTTGGTGATTCTGATTCCAGAAAAGTTAAACTATTGCGAATTTCTTGCTCACTGCTCAGAATCCATTACTTGGTTTGAAACTTGAAGAGAGGAGAAAAGTTTGTTTTTTTTGTTTTCTTTGGCGTTTTTTCGCACAGTCTCATTCAAACACATTTGTGTTCCTTTTCACACTCGACTCTTGTATTTGAATTTTGAGTTCTCACTCGTTTCAATATGAAAATCCGATTGTATTCTCTCTCTCTCTCGATCCCTCTCGATTCTCAATATTACTGACAGCAACACAGAAAGTATGTATTAATGGGGTTAAAATGAAGAGAAAAAATAACAACACACATTAACTATTCGTCTACAGATATTTTATAATGTATTATTATGTCTTTTGAATGCCAATAACATCACATTATACTTGTACGTTATACTTAATGCTACATGCACTATAGAAAACTGAGTGTGTACATTGTCTATAGGAAATGAGTAGTAAAATGTACATAATGTATTGTTTTGTATTGTGCAGTACGTAGCAGTCATAAAATATTCTTTAATCTATTCTTGACTGGCCTTCTCTCTCTCTCTCTTAAGTCAACATGGGCGATAGATAGTCATTCACATTTATATTCACAGTCGTCGTCATCATCAGAAGTGCAAATTGCGAATTTTAAAACTTGCTCGTTTGCTCTCTCTCTCTCTCTCTTGACTCAATTTAAAACAAAATATCTCGATTGCAAAATATTTGTGCTATCAGACACTTTAAATTCAAACGATGAGGTGTGTTTATCTAAATGTACTAGAATATCTACTATCCATTATCTACAATCTAGAATTTATAATCTACAATTCACAAATCCACAAAATACATGGATACATTAAACATTTAACAGGCGCAGCCTCCTTTATAACTTTCTGTACCATATCATGTCATATCGTATGGATTACGGATTCGGATAGGTATATTTTTCGTCAACACAAAAATCAGAAGGATCGAGGATCGAGGATCGAGGAGTTTCAATCCATGCCAAATACCAAAAACCCAATACCAAGTATCAAATTGCAAATTATACATTATACAAAACATGAATAAAACATAAACATAGAGTAGGTTAGAAATTATAAAGTTAGGCTTACGCTAAAGTATGCTCCCCCTCAGTACTCCAGATTCTCATTTATTTAATTCCAATATATAATGCGAAACAAGACAACAGACAACTTCTTGTGAAATCCGAATCCAAAATTGAAGCCAAAATTCCACTTTTTATTAGTCCTCTTTGTATTTTTGATTTTGTGTATTGTATTAAATATTGAACACTTGGAACTTGGAACAGTTCACAATTCACAATTCAAAGCTCAACACTCAAAACTCACAACACGTCTCACTCTACGTTTTATAATATAATATATGCATACACAATACACATTATACACCAATGTGGTATAAGATACAAGATACAACCGGCAAAACAGATAACAGATCCAACCGGCGACAATTTTTACTGCACCAAAAAAAAAGGCACAAGGGAACACAAAAACACAAGCACTTAGAATTTACAATTTACAACTCAATGCTCAGTACTCCATATACGCTCCCAGAGAGAGAATCTGTCCAGCTCCAGTAGCCGACTGAACTGAAAAATGAAAAGGGAGCAGGAGGAAGAAATACGAGAGACATACTTACATACTGCTAGTACACACTACACACAGACCAAGTGCACGTTCATGTATGTTATGCAGCATGGCTCATGTTTGTATTTTGTACAGTGTACAGTTTATAGTTCATAGTTAAAGGAGGAAGAAAACTAAGAAAGAATATTAACCATGTGTTATGCTGTGTCTTTGGGCTTTGGGCTTTGCCTATAGATATCATTTGTGCTCCTTATTATACATAATACAAACTACTGTCTTATGTTTTAATTCTTCCTTATTCAATATTCAATGTAGAGTGTAGAGCAAATGACTTCTTCTTTTTCTCTTCCCCCTAACAAACCCAACCAAACCAAACCAACTAACTTGGGAATAAACTACTGATACTCTCTTGCAAATACTGAATACAGAATGCAGACAGATAGTATTTAGATTTTAGATACATAAAGTAAATAGCCTGTAAATTTCCTCAATGCCAAAGCCAAAGCCAAAGGATGGAAGAGTAGAGACCAACCAAAGGCAAGGCAAAGACAAGGCTTTAGTTCATAAACAAAGTCTTATTATTGATGTACATATGATGTGTATTTTTCATTTTTGTGTTACTCGTCATTCTTCATTCTTCCCTCTTTACACTTCGTGAAGGAGTATTTATACACTAAAGTTTATTCCATACTTAGTTAGCTACATTACCATCATAATCATCATTATAATGAACTTACTACCCTGTGTATTTTTTACACGTAGTAGTAGATATTTTATTTATGACTTCCAACCATTCAAATATCGTACATTGGTAAAAGAATAGTAAGTTTTATATTTTACAATTATGATAATCGATTCGTAGAATTTTCTACTTTGTTGGTGACAAACAGAAAGAGAAAGAGAAAAAAGAGCAAGAACAAGAACATGAACAACAAACTGCAAAAGAAGTTTCAAGTTGGCACGAGGATGAAATTAAATTGCCATGAAACAAACGGAATCAAATTTGAACTAGTTGCAGCACAAATTTGATAGGTATGCGCCAATTTTAATATGGATATGGAAATCTTTAAGATAAGATAAGTTAAAAACTGTCCAGTATCCAAATTCCAGTATCGAGTCCAGTACATACATCATTCTTTCTTCATCGTACTAGCACATGGATTTATTTTTACATTCGGCTCCTAAATAAACTTTAAACTACCTAGTAAACCAGAGAACAGAACTATAAATACTCACACAGAATATTCAAGAATAAATTTCATATATTATAGAAATGCAAACAAAACGCATGCAGCTATAATTATTGTTAATAGTAAAGTACACGAATGGAGTATAAAAAAGTTTTGTTTGTCAGTGTGTTCCATGTTCCATGCCATATAGTATTTATAGTTTTCCCATTCAAGTAAAATATTATTATGACTACATAACACATAATTTTTATACGTATATTCATAATTCATATGCATATTATGCATGCGTGTATAATGTGTAATGTATAATGTATAAGGTATAAATGATGCAAAACATTTTGTTATACTGGGTCACCTTCAACCTTCAATATATATGTATATATATCCTACTGACTACTGTATTTGATTTTATGGCAACGTTTTTTAACGCCATTTATCGTCTCTACAATTCTTTGAGTTAACGCTACAGTCTACAGTGTACAGTGTATTATCAGTTCTCAACATTAGCAATCCGCATGAAAATGTGCCACTAGTAAATGCAAAAGGCAGAGCAGCTGACTTGGGCTGATTTCATACAAAACACAAAATACACATGTTCCCTAGTGTAAACTGTAAACTGAACACTATTCATAACCGTAGAATGCTGAACACTGAATACTGAATGTTGAATCTGAATGGCATAAGCTGGAACTGGAATTGAATGGAGAATAAAAGACTGATGCTCATATTTTTATGTGTGTTTACACAAACTCCAATTTCGCATTCATTTTCATTTTCAATTCATAACTCATAACATAATATCATGTCACACTGTGTATTGTATATAGTATACATGATACATGATGCATGGTAATTGATAATCATTCTGTAACGAATAATGTGTCATAAATTATAAACTATTCATGATATTGCAAATTCTCATTACCAGTGCAGAGTGCAGTGATAGAAATGTACACGTTTTATATTTTATACCATATTTTACACAATTCTCCATTATTAATAATTCATTCTAAATTCACAATATTATTACACTCAGCACTTGCATAATGTTTTGTTTCCTACACACAGTCAAACATTGTATGGTTTGAAAAATTTTGTCTCAAAAGTTCTACGCTGCACATTTCGGATTTATAATGATAACATTTCAATTTCACGTGCACAATTTTCAATGTATATACAAAAACGGCACAGCACACTGTTTAACTCAAAATTAGTTCATTCAATCATTTTATCTTATCAGTTTTGAATTTTGAATACTGGAATTTAAATTTGAATGATTTACAAAAAATCATTTTTTTCATGTTTACGAATTCCAAGTGAAAATGTTCTCATTTCTTTTTAGTTTTTGGACTGTGGAAACAGAACATGAAAATTTGTATTTATATGATAAATAATGTTAAATAAATACCAAATGCTGACGTTGGGGTGTGCAATAATATTATGATTTTGTACTGCATTTATTCATGTACCACAAATTTTTACTGATTTTTCTAAAGGCTCAGATTCTTTCTATACTTGCTACTTTCCACATAACAGTACGTGGTTTATTATAATTTAGACGTGCATATACACATTTCAACTTTAAACTATGAATCTGCCATGCAATATGGAGATTGGAGATTGAAGACTGAAATCGTACTGCATACTGCATACATTTATTATTTATTAGTTTATTAGGATGTGTGGAGTACTCATATGAAACTGGAAAATTCCATCTCTATCTCTGTTTTTTCATCACAAGTCTAAGCTAGGATTATTTTGCATTTGATATTTGATCAAACTCATTTATGCCAAGTCATGTCAAATCTATCAAGAAGAGAAGATTAGTCAGCATGATTATAAAAATGTGAAAATAAACGTTATATTAAAGTATAGGCGCAGGTCAGGTCATATATGACATGACATGGGCATCATGATGATGCTGATTATTATTATTATTTCTATGTACCATGTACGACACAAACTGAATCTGGATCTGAATCTGCCCTACAAGCTACAAAAATATCACAAGTTATGCCTACAACTGTATCAGAGTATGTATCAGTTTCTTCTTGTACTGTAGACTGTAGACTATAGACTGTAGTTGACTGGTGAATTTTGAGTTGTGAGTTTAGAGTCTAGTGAGCTGAAAATATCACAAAGCTCAAAGCTTAAAGCTCATGATACTAGATCCTAGTCTCAAGAAAAAACAAACTATATTATAAACTATTTAAGGAGATGACGCAAAAAGAGGAGCTGAGATTAGCAATAAATTTAAAAGTTTGTGCAAGCTGCGAATGTCGCCTGAATCTAAAATCTAAAATCTAAATCCTAAGGCCGAATCTGACAAGTTAGTTCAGACTTTAGACTGAAAACGAAATTTATCGAGATTTTTAATCCTTGTTTTGTACAAACAATAATATTTACATGATTATTCATTTTCCCATTTCCTATACATTTTTTTCAACCTCAAGCACAAAAAGTTGGAGAAAAGGAGTAACCATTATCTTTACATCTTTTACAACTTTCTTCAAATTTCAAATGCGATTCGCAATCCACAATCCATTGTGTATTGTATTGTGCACTTTGCACTTGGTACTTTGTAGGAGCAACGAATAAGGTTAAAAAACCATAAAGAAGAGGAGTTATGATATAATTAATATCTTGACATAAAACAGAATAAACAATAGATGTATCATATCCCATGTCCTACGTATGTATAATGTATACAATATGCATCATACCATACATGTGTATATTATAGACAGGATTGGGTATTAATGTTTTAAATGTCACTATGTCAAATCTAGTCATCATTCACATGAATATCACAATCACACACAACAAAACAAAACAATACAACATAATGAGACAATAATGCATAAAAAGGTGAAGAAGAAAAGGAGACTCCATCACTTTTAGCATCCGTTTTCTCATTTCTCGTGTGAATTGGTTATAGAAGACAAGCCCAATTTCCTCCAACTTTTTCCTGTGTGTTGTATATTGTTTATATACTAGGTACTATAGGTTCTAGGTACATCATATCATATGCCTTATATTTCAATATTTCAATATAGATTCATGCAGAGTGAAACTCCACATGTATTGTATTATCATCATCATTTCTTGTACTTCTTGTACCACCTTCAATGTATCTACTATTTAAAATGTATCTGTGTTGTTTTACAGATAGAATATACAATACAAACTACAATATAAAACAAAACTCAACACGCTATCTATATTTAATGTCAATGTTATGAGAACCAAAGCCGATAGTTAGCTTTAGACTGTTCACTGTTGACTATTTCTTATTTCTACATGGAGATGGATGGTAGTTGATCGTATTATATTATATTTACTTGGTAGGAGTACATTATAATATCATGTATAATAATATCATATCATATGTACATTTTATGGTATAGCTTGAAGAAATGAAGAGCAACTCCTTTGACAAATAAATTAGAGCACAACTATTTGAGCTTGACGACGTTGTTTGCATATAAATTAACGCGTCATTGTCTGATTGTCACACTGCAGTCTTGGTTTTTTGTTTTTGTCTTTGCCTTTGTCATTGTGTTTTTTCACAACGTCATTAATGATAGCGATATTGATACTTTTCTGACTTTGGACTCTTACAAGAGTACATTTTATTCACATGTACTCTATACTCTATACTCTAGAAAGGCACACTAGCTAACGAGCACCAAACAACGAACAACGAACCACCCATACTAACTACTAACTATACTAACCATACTAAGTAGCTATATAATATATATAAGTATCTTTACTCTTCTTCTACTTCGTCTTCTCTGACTTAACTTCTAAGGTCTGGGGGTGATTCAAATTCTGATTAAGCTATAATACTTTTACTTATTACTATCAACCATATCATTTCTATTGGCTGTAAAAGACATGCAGTATTATATTACGTGGCTTGTGCTTTTTTAATGTGGGATAAAGTCTCACGACCAACCAAAACACACTAGTTTGCTATACATGTAAAAGCTATCTCTTGTGTCTTGAGTCTTGAGACTTGTGTGGTTATACGTGAAAAATGAGACGTAAAAAGTACAAAATACAAAATAAACATGTCTATAATGGTGTAAAGTACATATATAGATCAAGTATAGGTGTAGAGTATAGAGTGTGGAGCATATATTTTTTCAAATATGGACTAGCTGTCGTTTTTTATTCCATGATCCATGATTACTGTGTCAATTTAAACACGAAAACAAGAGAACAAGACGAAGAAACATCTTTAGTCTTCACACTTTACAAACACGTAAAAGTTAGTTGTAAGTTTCATGTTTGATTCCATCAGCAATCATGATTAATAAGTTAATATTGCTGAAATGTGCATTTCTGTATGCATTGAACATTGAAGTGCAGAGAGTGCAGCAGAAAATTGTAAAGTACAACGTGAAATGTATTGCTAATTAAATTGCACCAGAGATGAAATGCAAAGTTTTAGGCAGCATGGGAAGACTTTTACTATTACTTTTACTTTGTACTATGTCGTTGGAACGGTGTATGTTGTACAGTAGATGTACAAAATAATGGCAATCTTTTATGCAGTTAACTGTTATTTATGTGTGTAACAAGCTCATTTTGATGATAAAGTCAACGCCCGTTTTCAAAGATGAACAAGTTCAAAGTTCTGGAGCAATCATAGGAATAAAACAGGATCATTTTATTTCATACCTATATACCTATACCTATATCGATACTTATTTATATCCTTTACCTTTCATTGCACAACATGATACATTACATGTACAATGTACAATCTAATGTACACACAGTACACAGTTTTCGAAGGAAATACAGCAATGCAGTACAAAAATATTTAGATGATCTTATGGCATGCAGAATTTTATACGATGACGATGAGGATGACGCTAAAGGATGAACCAGTGAACCAGTCAAGTGTCAAATGTCAGCTCTGCACTTTAAAATGATGATAATCACCAGATTTCTGAAATTGGACGGTTAACAACTTGACATCAACAATAACAAAAGATGTAGAGAGAAAGTACATGGGAGTAAGTTGGAGTTTTGGAGTAAGGTTTCTTGAAAGATTGTGTGTGTGAGTGAAAGAGTGAGAGCTTGAGAGAGACAGAGATGAAAATGGGATGGAAAATGGATATTGCAACTGAGAAGGAGAAGTAAAGAGTTGGCGACTAACTTTTTAACGCTGCAACTCCAAAGTTGTATGTACCATGTACCATGTACAATGTACAAACGTGCCTATATATCGTTTTACGTAAGTACAAATTGTGATTTAATGATGGAATGAAACAAATTGAGGACAGCAAAAATTCAGCCAAAAACTATGAAATTTTGTACATAAACTGTAAGAATAAAGATACATAATATCTTTATATATTTGTATATTATGTAAAAAAATATCTTGGAGATTGTCACTCTAAACTCTAAACTCTAGATTCTAGATTCTAGACTCAAAACTTAAGCACTTTACATCAACAACTCTTGTTGATGCATATTATTTCTTTCCGGACTCTGACATACCCGTGTCTCGTTTTTCTTATAACTACTAATAATAAAATTAAATGAAGTTGGAAGTTGATGTTCAATGTTGAATGCACCACGAACCAAAATGCAGATACGGGTTTTTTTGGCTCCGAACAGAAAATATTACAATATTCTCTGCTTTCTCGTAATTTCAATTCAATTTGCCATCAAGATCCACATTCAGCTATTATCATCACACTTAATATGCATACCAAATTCCAAACATACATATAAAACGTAAAATATACTCACAACTCACATGTACACATGAGTCTGTCTTTAGTCTTGAATCTTGAGTCTTGAGTCTCGAGTATTGAGAAATTCTCAGTGTATTATTACACATTACTGAATACGAAATGGTTCATTATGTAGTTTATAGTATCTACAGTTGGCAGTGCTTACTACTTACTACTTACAACTAGACACTAGAATCAGCTGAGGAGAATCAAAAATGTGCGGAGGAATAATACTAGAGCAAACCAGCCAGCCAGCGCTCTTTAGCGAATACTTTGGAGAACCAACTCGGATATTTATTTTAAAACAACTTTTACAGTTTGCAGCTTGGCAGTGCCGTAATCCTCGACAAATTATCCGAATCCACTTCCACATGCTCAAAATATGATGTCCTTCCGTATTCAATGTGTATTTGTAGATATTATAGGTACATCCGGAAATGATTGATTTGTATTGGTTTTATTAACTACCCATAATAAATAATGCGTTTTGTAAAAAGCACTGTACTCCAAAACGTTTGACGTTTAGAAATACTTCAGACTTCAGTGCAACGGTTTTGGTTTTTGAACTATTAACTATTAGTGATTGATACAAACAACCAAGTACAAACTGTGTACGTGAGAAAAAACAAACCATTTAACTTGTCTTTCGTTCCGCACAATTACAATTACAAGACGAGATGATCAATTCCATCCCTTTTTTGTCGATGAATTTCTAATTTTACTTACACCAAATATCAAATAAACAATAAACAATGGACGTGAGATGTGGCTTTCCACCACTGTTTTTTCCCTTTGATTGATTATGTTCACCAATACAGTTCAACATGCAAAATGTAAATAGAAGGATGGTGAATGGTGAAGAATGCACATTATGCTTGGAATCCAAAATCCAAACTTTGGATACATTGATGATAGAGTACTGTTAAATACGTAAAGAGAAATTGAGAATGAAAAAAGTGCAAAACAAATTTTCATAGATGCACATTGCACATTGCTCACTCGATTTAACAGCATTAAATAGACATGCACAAAAATATAAACTGTGCTTGTGACTTGTACAATAATAATTGTTATCCATAAAAACACAAGAATTACAAATTACAAGAGCAAAAAAGTAGCCAGAGCAAACGAGTAAATTATATCTTCACGCTTATTAAACTGCCCACAATGTACAAAATGTACAATGTATAAAATGCAGTGTGTAGTGTGTACCTAAGCAGAGTTAAAGTATAAATACAGTCAGAAAGCAGAAGATTGTATGCAGTGCAGAACGAAAGCAGATGGAAACCAGCACGAATCACAAATTATAATTTGCAAATGTATCTACACAAACTACAAGCTGCACTGTTTTCCTTCTTCAAAGACTTGGAACAACTTTGTCTAGCTCCTAGAACTTGGATGCATAAGTACAATAATTAAAATTAATTGCATACATCTTTTAATGAAAGACAAGGATACAACAGCGTGGATGCATTTTGTCAAAATAATAATTATAAATCCATAATATTACATGTAGAAGGAGACACTGAAACTGGTCACTGATCACTTTTATACAAGAATTCCATATTCCATAAAGAAAACTGCAAAGTACAAAAATGTCTCATGTGGCTCCAAATTCAGAAGTTTGTGTCAATTGTCAATATAAAAAACACACAATACACAATACAATTTAGTTCAAATACTCACAAAAATGCCATAGATAGAGAAAATTAAAAAAAACTGGTTTGATTCACAATTCACAATTCAGAATCCTCATGTCTCGTGATGTATGGTTAGTGGTTAGTCTGCTGTGACAAAGTTCGAGAGGATTCTCTTCACTCTTCACAGACCAGACAACAAACTACAAGTGCCATAATAAAACTTGATTATGTATTATGTATTCACGTGTGGAGTTAGTTATCGTAATTCTTTATCAATTGGCCAGTGCAGTGGTAAAAATTTAGGAGCGTGAAATTTGAGTTTGGTGTTTGATTTACAGCATAAAACCACAGGAGTACCTGACCATAGAAATGGACAGACACTGTAGTTTGTAGTATCGTTCATCGTTCCGCTACTCATCCATCAACCATCAACCATCGTTTAAGCATAATATGTTCAATGTTCAAACATCCCAAAGTAGGAAAAGTATTCTCTCCAAAAACGAAGTATGAAGGCTATTTCTATTTTTGTGCATCAACATCTTATTACTTCTGTCAAACGTCAAATGTCAAGAAGTTCTGGATAAATGGCATTTATACTGAATATTGAATGCTTTGCTTTTATTGATTAAAAACTAATTTTTATAACAAACAACAAACTAGTAAATTTTGCTACATCAAGAATCAAGAATCAAGACTCGAGTAAATCAGAAATCAGAAGTTCTCATGTCATCGAAATTCTGCGATATGTCTATATAATAATATTTTCCAAGTCCTCTCGTTTGTATTGGGAAACTCTTCTCTAATGACTCCTGACTCTTGATTTAATTGCTTCAATTTAACCAGTCAAAATACAAAAGGCAAAATACAGAGCAAAGCATAATGTTGTATTTGTTCTTTTTTATTAGTACGCACAATAAAAAACATTCTCCTTTCACCTCTCACCTCTCGTCGCACGTTGTTCATCGTGTTCGTAGCTCGTAGTAAATTGTAAAGTATGAAGTAATGATTTTTGAGGTAAAAGTGTCAAGTACCATCATCACAGCGAACAGTGATCAAGGATTGACCTGTAGCAGCGGCTTCCAAAAATTCCAAATCATTCACATCCACATCATGATTCATACTCCTCATACTTCACATCAAACATCACACATCACACATTACATGTTTCACATTATATTATAAAAATATTATGCACGTTGCACGTTGCACGTACAACGTATTTTGTATAGGTACGCACGAGTATTTCCTCGATTCTCTCTCCAACCTCAAAGCAAGAGAATTATGAATTATTACAGATGAATTTCTTCCTATATTTTATAACATTCGTTGTATTGTAGTTTATAATATCAAGTATGAAGATAGGAAATATTATGATGATGATACGATTTGTACTTTGTACGTATATCTATAGGTTGCAATTTGTATTTTGTATTTGTAATTTTTGCCTCTGCCTATAATAATTCTTATAGGATTTTCAATCTCAGACTCGTCAGTCAAGTGTCTGAAAAGACAAAAGGCTCAAAACTCAAAAAGTCAACGAGTAACTCTCACACATTTTATACTTTACACTTTACCTACCAGAAGTGTAGTTGGAAGTTGGAAGTTGTGCCGTAATTTTCACCCTATTATCTTATTATTATTAAATTTTAAAGTGCCAATGACTATGAATTCTCTATAACTTCCTACGTATTACCTATCACTCATAATTTTGATTATATCTTGTACTGCTCACCATTGGAAATTATTATCACTTTTGTTACATTCATTATTTTTATACTCACAATTTATGATACTCCAAACTCCATTCTCCGATACAATCAGTTTATTTCTTTTCCTGTTGGAGTTTGATTAATTTAATGGACAAAACTGTAAAATTACTAATAGTCAATTACGGATTGTCAATTGTGAGCACTGACTTGTGACTTGTGAGAGTGGAAAACTTGAAAGCTTGAAAAGTTTAAAATTTGCCATTTGTGATTTTTATTTGACAACTGATTGTACATTTTGTACCCACGTTTTATGTTGCAAACGGGAAGCTGTGAGACTACAGTAGCAAAATAACTCTTCTATAGAAAAATATCTTACGGTTTCAAGTTTCAAGTTTAATATTAATTTTGATTGACTTAACGACTACGGCATTTTGTGAAAAAGGATAGCAAGTCTTTCATGTGTATCCACCGTATTACTGATAGATATTAGATATACACATTGTAAGAACATTGTACATTTAGTATTTAGTATATTGCAGAATTCAGTTTATTAACTAAGCCCCAAAATCCCCCCAAACACAACCAGTTTAACAGCCAGCATAATTATATTATGCCAGTGTTTACAGTGTACAGTGTAAAATGTAGATACAATCTAAAATCTAAGATCTGTGCAATCAAAAATCTACACAGTAGAAATGCAACTAGAAGATTTAAGATTTTCCAGCCGTCAGATATTTACAGTATTTTTTTCTAACAGCTTTTTAGCGTTTAGAATTTTGCCAGCTGTGGCTGATCGCTGATCATCAATTGAACGATTGCCCATCGGCGGCATTCGATGCATATTAAAATTCGACAGAATGGTAAAAAATGGATATTGAAGGAGGTGAAGAACACATAGATTTTATTGCAATATTCAATATTACAATAAAAAAAATTCCTGTCCTCATTGTGTTTTTTTTGTTTTTACCGTCAACACAGTCAACATGTTTCATCTGACATGTTCAGTGTTCAGTGTTCAATGTTCATACGTTGCTTATTACTTTTGTAAATTTTCTCACCATCAACCATCAGCATCGTCATATATTTCTAATAAGAGAAGAAAACAGAAAAGAGAGATGGAGAGAGAAGAAGAGAAGAGAGGAATGCAAAATATGTTGTTTAATTATCTTCGATCTAGAAAATCTGCATTAAATGTTGTACTGTATACTGTATTGCAGGGTTTTTGAAGTCCTCAGCGTTCATAGCGAGAGTGATAAAAAAGTGAGTGCAGATTCTCGATTCTCTATACTCTATACTTGAGCAGCAATTTACAGTACAGGTATGCAGTGCGTATACAGTATACAGTATACAGGCTAATACAATTTGCATATTATATTATATTTTTACAATCTATAACTTCACAATAAATAATATGCTCTAGAAATATCTATCTAAATTTTGTACAAGTTACAAGTTGCAGTGAATTATGTATTATGTAGCATATAATATAGTTGATAGATAATTGCCTCGTTATGTCCTGCAAGGCAGATATCTTACGGCAGTTTGCAATTCAGTATTCAGCATTCAGAATTTTTGCCTCCATTCGGTTACCATCAGCCATCAGCTGTTACTCACCACTCACTACATCCACTATCCACTCTATATAATATATTGTGTATCGTATATCCCTTACATATTTTGCTTACATATTTTGCTTCCATATCGGGTGGGCATTTTTCCGCGAAACGAAAAGGTTTCATGCTCAATTAGCAAACTGTCTAAAGTGTCTGTGTATAATGTGCACCATAATATTCAAATATTCTTGATACTGACTTGGCACTTGGCAATTCTAAATTCTCTATGCTGAGACTTTAGTTTTTAGTTTTTAGTAAGACTTTTGGCAGAAATCAGTCAAGTCAACTTGTAAATTTTAAAACATATTCCTCAGGCTATTAAATGATGTGAGATTTGATACATTAAACGCAGAACGTACAAAATGTGTAATGTATAATGGATCAAGTTAAAACTTTTAAACAGACATTGGACAACTATACACAAGCTAAAAGATAAAAAACTTCTGGTATATTATATCCTGCATTCTTCATTAACTTGAACCTATGTGTCATTTTTTGTGCTGTATCGCTATAACTAAACAAACAATGAGAGTGACACATTTGGTGAAATTACATGAATCATTAGCTGAAATAAAAGGCTACACAGAGAGAAAGAGCATCATAACATACACAATGCAGAATACAGATAAAGCAGAATGAAACATCCACAATCCACAAACATGACAATGTCATCGTTCAAGGATGCTGGGCCAAACGAAAAAAATATATACAAGAATACGAAAGACAGAGTTATTCGTCATGTTACACATTTTATTATAATATTATGTTATATGTTGGTTAGATGTTATATGTTGGTTAGAATAGAAATTTTTCAATAATAAACTGCCGACGTTTGACGTTCATGCATTTACATTTTAGTTTCAAGTTCAGTTTGGTTTTGGTTTTGAATCTGGCCACTGCCACACAACTACACAACACACAGTCACAACCTGCCACCTTTTTATAATAATTAATTGCAAGAACCAAGAAAGTATAACACAGAGAGTCTAATAATTCATTTGGAGTTTGGAAGAATTTGGAGCGTCTAGTGTCTAGCAAAAAGTGGACTTGAGACTAGACTGCGGTAGGTTTCGCATTTTGTATTATCAATTATAATTATCTACACTCTAAATTCTTCATTCTGCATATTATACTCTATTCATAATAAATACCATCATCTATAATATTAACATGAGATATTAATGAGCTACGTCAATAAATTATCAATTACAACTGGATGAAACTGGAAAGAATTATATCAAAACAATTTCCATTTTGACGCCTTTGAGGGCTGTGAGAAACCTTGAAAGAAATCTCTAAATCTCCAAAATTATGATCCATAGTTTACATAACAATATAACGATTTGATATTTGGTATTTGGCATTTCATTTTTCATTATTTTTTCATTGTATCTATCATTCATCATTGGTTTTTAACATTCCAGTATGAAAATTACATAGAATGTAGTATAATTGTAGGAACTAGGAACAAAGATCACATCAAATATCAAATGGTAAGAGTTGAGGATGAGACGTAATTTTAATTTGAACTACCTGCGTGACAATAATTTTGATGATGACACACAGAACAAAGATGAATCTGAATCTGAATATGCATGAACATCTGGCTTGAAATATCAAACATTCAAAAATCAAAAGCATCAAGCAGATGAATATGAAAGAGAAAAGGTAGGAGGTTTTTCTACATTTGACCTATCGACATGGATTAATTAACCTGACAATATTTTTAATTGAATCCATTTATCAGTTGTTGTTTGGTTTGATCTCTCAAAAGATTTTGTCAAGTGCCACTGTGTGCATGAGTTTAGAGTGTACGTGTATATTATGTGTGGTTTTTCAGTTCGGCGTTTTTCCATTTTCCATTGTTCAATATGGTCATGATGACCAGCCAACCCTCTGAATTGTTTCATCCCTTTCATTTTTTCCTCATCGGCATACATATTAGCATATGCAATGTAGTGTGTAGTATTTTGAGAAGAATTAGACTCAAGACTCAAGTCACAAATTCCACTCACATTGTCCTTTATGCCATACCAGATTATGCATGTATGTTGTACAATGATATTATACATGAATTGTAGGAAAATTTTCTGTCATCTATACAATAGGTCAGTTGACTTTAGTTGAGAGCTGAGCTGACTTGTGAGTTGAATATTTTGAGTTTTGAGCTCTGAGTTCCGTTGAATTATTACCTTATTTGTGCGTAAACTAGTAACTAGGAACAAGTGAATAGGGAATTGCAACTTGTTCAAGATTCAAGAGAGTCAAAAATTCCATATATTCAAAATATAATGCGAACATGAGCATTAAGCATTGAAGATTGAGCATTGAGCATGTATGTGAATTTGGAATTTGCATAGAGGCCTTTTTGTCTTCCTCATCTTAATTAATTTACATACTTTTCCTCTTACTTATGGGCCATTCACATTGGACCTTACGTAAGTTACGTATCCACCTCCGTAAGGATTTTGAAGCGTATACGTAAAAA
>JAQGBH010003292.1:0-20415 GCA_034698265.1 Sminthurinus aureus | reverse complement strand
TGTACTAAAGTATATGAATATGAAATAAAGTGAATATCCCTGGATGGATATTTATTCTAGGGACTTACACATATTATGTCAGTCAACAGAGTAAACTGTATAAATATTGTACAATAGTTACACTTAGTTCTAATCACTTTGCCTTTGTCGACTTTTTTAACATGAATTAACATTTGTCTTTGAAACTAATGTCAAAGGTATATCAGTATATAGTATATATCTTAGCATATAGCATTTACAGAATTTATTTATATGCACATTTTAGTTTATGTAGATTATTGTGCTGTGAATTTTGGAAAGTATAGTTGAGTTGGTTGGAGTAATCTGAAGAAAAAGAAGGTACGGATTCTCTCCTTTGTTGTTCCTTGTTCCTGTAGAAAATAGACAAATAAATACATAAAATACATACAAAAAACTCCAAATACAAGTACAAATATGTACAATGTACAAACTACAAAGTAAAAAAAAGTAAAAGAGAGGTTATTTAGATTCAAAATTCAAATGTAGACAACAAAAGGAAAATACAAGAGACAAGAGACAAGAGTAAATAAGTAAGGAGGAGCAGGAGTGAGTACATACTAGATACATATGCAAGTATAAGTAAGTATTGCTTCATTCGCCATAATCGTAAAATGAGGACCAAACCCTCTGCCTAATTCTGGATTCTAGATTCTAGATTGTAGCTAAATGCACTCAATGGATGCACTAGCTTACCACTACCAGAATGACATAAAGAGAAGGATCATGAATGTAGGAAGGAAACCACAAGCCTTTTCCTATTCCTCTTCCTTTACTTTTACATTTTACACACAATGCACAATACAATACACAATGAAACTCTTTCACCGACCAACAACCAACAACCAACGAACAACGCTTCACAAGTCTTCCTACTTCTACTTTTTAGATACTTTTTACGCCAGTATCCACAATCCATAGAATGCACATGTATACACACAGTACAAAGCCTCAGTAAATACATGAATATGCATGTATTTTATATTATATTTACGCATAGGAAAGGAGAGAAAGAAATGGAAAATGGATGCAACTTGGAAGTTGGGACTTGGTACAAGGGAAAAGGCAGTAGGCAGAAGGCAGGAGTCAGAACAATCCTTTTCAACGGTTTACATACAAACACAGTTTCATGTCCATACACTAACTGAGTTAATAAAGCGTTGAGACCTCTTTCTAAATCTCCATCTTTATGCAATATTCCGGAACGTAGAACACGGAACATTGGACGTGGAACATGGAGCATGGAGCACGGTGAATGGAGTGAAGAGTGAAGAGTAAAGAGACTGGAGAAAATACTGTGGACCACTACCTGTGAATATATTTGACAAGTTATACAGGCCAAACTGTAAAAGTTACGAGCAAGAAGGAAGAGTAAACCGTCCAGAATCTACAGTAGAATCCAGCATCTAGTAAACCAACCAACCAAACGAGCCATCGGACGGATACATTATATAATATTAGGATGGATAGATGCATGAATTCCTCTTTTCTCTTTTCCAGTTGAATCTGTTATCATCTCTCTTCTACTAAATCTCTGCTTGTAGTTTTCGCTCTGCCTCTGATATTTTGATTCTGATTCTAGATTCCAGATTCTGCAGTCTAATGTGAGGTTCTAAATTCTAGATTCTAGATTGTAGACTGTAGATTATAAATGTAACTTGCTCCTCGATGGATGGATGCAAATACAAAATCTACGTATATTTGCGAAAACTCATGCTCCTAGTTCTCTCGATTCTCGATTCTCAATGTTCAACATTCAACGTCAAATTCTCAACACTCAACGTTCAATGCTCAACACTCGACCCCGTTCTTCTTCCCCTTCACTTTCGATCTACCTGTTTTAAATTCAAATGTTGTTCAGTCCGGAAGAGCAGGAGAAAGTTCACCACGCAGATATACATTAAACATACATCCGCGGACTGTAGCTCTGTGGCTGTTTAGAAAAAGAAGCAACTATGGCCAAATCAACTTCTTTTAAATGCCTATAAACAAACTCCACATTCTACACTCTACGCTCTCATCTATTCTCATCTTTTTCCCTTCCTCTCACAATACTCAATCTTGAGTTTTGAGTCTTGAGTAATAATATTATATGTAATATGCATTATGCATACGTAGGTACTAGATACATATAGTCAGTTTTATCTGTAAAACTTTTGCATGTCTCTTTATTTTTTATCCAAATCCAAATGTCCCTCGTCAAATGTGCAATGTAGATTGTAGATACAACAGGGTAGTAAATAGTAATATGACATGAATACAAAAATAAAAGATAGCTACAGCAAAGAACGTAGATGAGGTCTGCTTTTCTTTCTTACTTCTACCTTTACTTAAAAATTCCAGCTGCAAATACATACCTATCTAAAAAAACACATGCCCATTGCGTTTTAGTACGCATGCAATTGCTCAAAACTCCAAACTCCAAATTCAAAACTCAAAACACGAAGTACAAAACAAAATTCAGAAGACAAAACACTGTATTTTTCTCGATATGTCAGTATACTGATATTCACGCAATATAAATGTGCATTATCTATTCTATACATATGAAAAGCATCAAGTCATATAATATCGTCAGCAGAATGGCTCGCCAATAAAAAAACTTGAATGTTTCTCTCTTCCCCCCTTTTTTGCTGTCTCTCTCTCTCTTTTTCTCTCTGGACATTTTGCACATCGACGAGAACAAGAACAAGAGTTTGGACGGAAAAAGAAGTATCTGAAAAATTGTGGTGTTGAGTGTAGAGTGTTGAATGTTGAGAACAGAGAATGGAGAGGGAGAGAAAAGGTTGTCTATATGGAGATTGTGAAAAAAGATGGACGAAGAATAATAACTTTTGGATGTCTGATATAATTTACACCTTTTATATCTTTTGGCTTTATAATGATAAAGAATAAAGGGATATGCATATGCATGTGTGTGGTGTATATTATATAGAAAGAATGTTATTATTAGTATTACCATCAAGTTTTGCACATGGACTCCCTATTCAATATTTATCACTGGTGGGATTACATATGCACATTGTACATATGTTATAATATGTTATTTAGACTGTATAGTCTATATTCTCTGTAATATATAATATATACTTATGATTGTCTTCATTCCTCATTCACTATTCCATCCGTCTCTCTCTCTCTTTCATCGTCAGTGCATCATGCACATTTTAAATTCAAAGTCCATAAAAAGTTCTGCATGTAAAAAATGTCCAAAAGTACACATGTATGTGCATGGCTAGAACCTAGAACCTAGAACTATGGAAAAGAATGATACTTATTATCATCATACTATCTACAGTTTGCGGACTGTAGTTCGTCCAGTGTCAGAGTCTGGAGTCTGGATTCTAGAGTTTGAAGTCGAGGGTCTGAGAATAAAAAAAACTGCCAGCCAAAAAAGTCAAGTCAAGCCAATCCACGCCAAGTAAAAAAAGGTCCATATATGTATAATGTATACGATTTGCAAGCACTTGATATGTACGTCATATTTTTGCACATGAGAATTACAAGTAAACGAATACATTATTATTTATCACGTTACAGTTATTATTATTGCTATGATTTGGAAGTTGGAGTTTGGAATTCAAACATGCTTATGTATTATGATTATACATTTTTACATTCAGCAATTTGTGATTTGCGATTTACCAGTATCCAAGCCACGCCGTGAAATATCTAAACCCAAAAGATATGCAAAAAAAATATTTGTGTGTGGATTGTAACTTGTAGATCGTCTGTAGTCTCTAGTCTCTAGTGTATACTCTAGCGTATATTCTGAACTCGCATAGTGCGTTTGAGATATTTTACGAGCCTTGATCTTGAATCTCCATTCTCGAATCTCAAATCTCAAATGTTGGAATGTGGAACGCATAACGCATAATATCATACCTTAAAATGACTATAGATGTACCAAAAGTTATTTATGAATCCCATTAACTTTCACTATCGCATTTCCATATTCTATTTCTATTGTTATGTGCAAATACCAAATACACAAGATATATTTTACTGTCTCATCATTATTGTTGTGCGTGTTATAAAGGAATGGATCTGAAATCTTTCTTTTAAATCGTGTGATCGACCTCTGAACTTTAAACTCTAAGACCAAACAAAACCAATAAATTGAAAACAGCCCAGAACTACATGAAATTTTGTTTATGTGCATTTTGTGCAGAAATCTACAATATTCAGTTCTTGTTTAAAAAGTCCCTTCAATGTAACTGAACTCACTGAACATGTATTAATGATTGAGACATTAAAAACAAAGAAACGGGAGAAAAAGAATATACACAAATTATGCGACATGTCGAGTTACGAAACTCAAAACACCGGCGTTTAAAATTAAAAGGTTTTGAACTTTAAAATGTAATATTATTATTGTTTATTTTATTCTTGTAAGTTTCCAAATAATATTGAAAATAATGCAAAAATGAAGCAAAACTAGGATTTTGTTAAAAATGTCCAAAATAGGAACAAAAAAATTGAATATTAGCAACATGTCACATGAAAAATTCGGTTAGTCCCAACGTCGTTATCTGTTTATTGTAGTTATATTGGAAAATACTGGAAATAAATCAAAATTGAGTTTGTGTCATTACCTTTAGAAAAAATCTGAAAGAGGAAGCCAAAGATGACAGCTGAAACTGAGCACAGAACACAGAACACGAAATACAAAACTTGGAGTAAAAAGAAAGTACCTACAGTTTTGAATCTAGAGTCTAGAGTACACAGTAAACATCACACACTCACAGCCAACAACCAACAACACAATGTCACTTAAACATACACAGTAAAAATGGAAAAGGAATTTTAGAATTCTAAATTTCTAGATTTCTAGAATTCAGAATATCTGTACACGTGTTTCGTACAAATGTACAATGTAGGATACACTACACTCTACACTCTACTCTCTACACTGTACTGTATCTTTATGCTCTCACTTATATCTTATGTGTGTGAATTTACAGGGAAAAGTAGAAGTGAGAAGAACAAACGAGCGTTCAAGATCCAACAACATGTTTCTCTCCAGTCGTGCACTGACTGACTGAGAAGCTTAGAATGCCGCTAGTTTAAAAGTAAAGCGAGTGAACGAGTGTGCGAGTAAGCGAGTGAGAGAGCGATAGGGTGATTCAGTACCAGTAGCTTCAATATTTTGCCTGTCTCATTCTCAATTCTCATACAACTTTTGCCTACTGCTGAAAAAATGATTAACCGAATCCAAATGCTTCAAACTTCAAACTTTACAGATATCTAAATGTTTAAAATTGGATTTTGAATCCCAAATTCCAAATTCCAAAGGTCAAGAGGAAAAGAAAAAAAATTTATGCGCTTGAATCTTAAATCCATTCAAAATCCAGATCAATGCCTAATATCAAATTCCGAGCGCCGTTGTTTCAAGGTGATTAAAATTGAAAGTTTTTACATTTTGTCTATTTATTTTAGGATAACCTCTCAACCAGAATCAGAAATCAGAATCACAACTCATGGTTCATTTTACTCAAACCTCAAACCTCAAAACATGACTTTTTAGAAACACCCTATATTGAAGGAGTAGCGAACATCACTGAACTGAACTGAACTGAAATTGAACTGTATAGTGAATAGTGCCAGAAAAAGAAACGGGAAAGACGAAAGACGGGAAAAGAAAGAAGGAAAAGAAAAATACCTTAAGTAAAGATGTGAGCAATAAGATGAAGGCGGCTAACTTCTCCATTCTCCATTCTCGATTCTCCAACTCCAACAGCTTTTTACAGGATACAGGATATCCAAATACATACACAGTACACACTGGATAAAAACATTGAAAAAATGGGCATCTATCGTCTATCGTCTGCATCATACTATACGTAAATACATCCATCCATGTACATTGTATACTGCATACTAGATGCACGTTTTACTCGGATTCCAGTAGTAAGTAGTAAGTACTCAGAGAACTAACAACTAACTATAATAACATAGGACAATCTGAAATATGAAGAAAAAGTCAAATTCTACATTGTACATGCTCCATTCTACACGTAAAATGCAAGTGTACACTTGCTGATATTACAGCTCTCAACTCAACTCAACTCAGCTCAGTTTATAGTCAAAAGTCAGAAAGATAGGTCCACTTATGACTTTCATTCAATACAGTACAATATACAATATACAATACCATTCCATGCAATAAAATACCATATCATCCTATTCCATGTAATACAATACACAATACAGTACTAGAATCTAGAACCTTGCTGCCATGACAGTTCATGCCAATGCCAATGTCACATTATACAATGAAACGTTACTCCTTGTTCCGTATCTCTTCTCCGTTTTCTGTTACTTTTCCTTTGCTTTGCTTTGGGTTCCAGTTTGGATCGTAACATTTGTAACTATCGTAAAAAGTTCTCTGTAAAGATATAATATAATGTACATGTTATTATAGGCCTTTTCTTTGGTGTTTGGTGTTCATACTACTACATATATTCTCTCTTTCTCTGTGTGTGTACATTTGTAATCTGTTGGCTGGGAACAAAGAAGCTGGAGCGATACTCTAGTACTAGATACTGGATACTTGATAAAGGGCACTGGATTTCTGGATTTCTTTTGCACTTTGTACTACACACACGTTCTCAATCCTCCATTCTCCATTCTCAGTTCTCAACGATTCACAACAGAGAATGAGTACGCAACATATGGGCTGTACATTACGCATCGGTATACATTTATATATACGTCTCCTCACTGTACACTGTGAAGTGCACAATCCAGTGGATAGAGAGATAATACTGGATTCTGGAGACTGGATACGACTCAACTATTGTACTATGATATCAAATGGGTTTTCGAATCTTAAATCTGTATTTGTTTTCCTATTTTTATTCTTCCTTCGTCTGCTGTTGCATTAAGCATTGAACGAATGTGTTTTATGTCTGGTGTCTCGAGTCTTGAGTCTTGCGTATGTAAAGAAATGGATCTTGGGAATCGAGATAAAAGCTGTAGAAAACGTACACCAGAGAAAAGGAGGAGGAGAAAGAAAAACATGCCGGCAACTGGAAGAAAAACACAAATGATGTTAACCACTTTGATCCATAAAGTGTAGTCAGCAATCAATGTCAGTAGTCAGCAGACAGACAACAGTTTCGTAAATCTAATTGTGGTTAGAATTTACGATTACTTGATATTTTCAAAAAAATTATGTCAGATAAAAAATCAGATTCTAGTTTCGTCTCTAGTATATTAATATATACAATATAAAATGCGTATAAAGTATAAGGATTAAGGATTAAGGATATCCGACTCTTTGTATGTTGTAATGAATGATTGTTAATTACACATGTTATATTATATCAAATGCCAGAAGAGAGAACTTGAAACTTGAAAAGAGGGGCACAATGTCTTGTACATAAATCGAAACTCGAAACATTTTCATACGTAATAGATCCGTAGATGTCTAAATGCATCTGATAATAAGAGTTGATCATAATTTGTGTTTTATATGAATATGAATCATGTACTTTGATGATAGAAAACTATGAACTATGAAATGAATCACAATGACAACCACAATGGTTTTATAAATTAGTCGGTCTGAAGGAAGAACTTTATATAAATATAAATAATAAATTTGCGTGTTCATTGTTTACTAATTTTCCCATCAGAATCATCACTGTGTGGAATCCAGTGCCTTGTGATTTGTGATCAAGAATCACTAATCAAGACACCATGTTTGATCTCCGGACATCAAACATCAAATACTCGTGTATTATGTAACATTAATGCGTTGCTTCCTTGATTTTATGTGTTTATTATTGTTCGTAGAATTTGAATCAAATTTGTTTTGAATACTTATTTCCCAAGCATCAGCAATCAGCATAATATAATAATAATAATTTATTGTCATGTTATAAATTACAAGTTGTAATCTAGAATCTATAGAATCTAGAATCTAGATTCAATATTCAATTCTCAGCGACATAAAGCAACATGTATGATGTCAAATTGATGGACTTTCAAAGAAAACGTCATTATTCATTACTTTATGCTCATGTTCAGTAAACGACACGACACTGTACTTTTTATTGAAGCGTCAGCATTTCAAAAACTGCACACAACGTAGTTAGTAGTTATATTCAACGCTTGGAACTTGGAACATTATACAATATTCAACTCATACATCTCATAATATATACAGATACAATGTGCAATATATTTAGTTAAAGTAAAATGGTTAAATTTTTTGAATTGACAAAAGTTATTATTATTATACCTAGTTAACTAATAATAATAATAATCATAATATACTTAAAATGTACTACACATGTGTACGCTGTACAGAGTGACTGAAATCGAGATTCTTCTTCTTTCTTATGACTTATGTAAATTATGTTCAGCATTGGATTACATACTACATATCCCATGCTAAAACATCAAAGCGTTGTGCATTGAGCTGTCCTTTAAGTCGGCCATCGAACTACTTCTTTAGAATATATTATATGCTACATTATATTATATTGTATTATTTGTATTGTAATTGATTCTATTATACTTTGTCATCACTATTTTCCAATTCTGCACATGAGAAAGCAGATGTGTTTATTGTACATTATGATTAATCCTTTTGAAAAATTACAAACCCACACACTAAACACTCAACATTGAACATTCAACTTAAAAGATAGTGTCTAGTATCTAGTTCCACGTGCCACATTATCATTTGATTTAGAACTTGAATAGATTCCATTAAATACAACCTTGAAAAGGAACGAGTTGAGAGTTTACAGTTTACAAAGCCTGGAAAATGAGAAATGAGCAGAACTATAAAACAGTACATTAAGGGGAAAGGTCCTTTGTAATAATGCGACCAATTCCAGCTACAACTCTCTCAGATTCACAACTCACAATTATTGTAGATTGCCAATGCACAATACACACTACACACGTGAACTCGAGCACATCACACGAAAATTGCACACAATATCCAATATCCACTATCTAAATAATCTTTACCATTTACATTTAGGGGAAAATGAAAGTAAAGAGTTTCTGTGTTTGTTGTTCTGTCTGTGCAGTGTGCTAACTTTGCTTATTCTACACAATCTACACCGTCAACCGTTCCAAATACAATACGTATGCAGAGTACACTATGGTATAGGATGATATACATAGTTATTGTTAATTTTGAACGTAACTTGAAAGAGAATGATACACTTTACTACACCAACTCGATAGTCGACAGTCGATACTTTGTCGTTTGTCATTTAAACAGTAGTAATACTATACTATCACATGAACAAAATAATAATAATATTATAGAGAAGGGAGAAAAAGAGAGAGGGTCCAAAATTAATATAGTATTTTGTCGAGTGAGCAGAACTGTACAATAAAAGTCATTTAGCCATTACATTAGGTATCATTGTCGTAATTTGTTGTTCTTCTTATCAATTATCTTTCAAGTTACAAGTATCAATTTTTCCATGCGGATGACTCTGCACATAGAACGTAGATACTAGATGATCAAAATAAAAAAATCACAAGGTTCCCAACAATTTTCCATCTCACTTCTCAGTGCTCAGTATGATGATCATGACGGTAATTTGGATAAAGTGTATTAGCTACGACTCTTCTTCTGCTGTTTCTTTTCCCAACTCTTTAACCATAATCACCACCATTGTATTATATTGATATTGATGGAATTACGTTTACGCTGTTTAGGAAACGATTCGGAAGCTGTAAAAAAGGCAGTTATTGACTCAATTTCTGGATTTGTAGCTCCACTTTCCCTTTACTTCTTCATCCTAAGAAATTCAACATTCAACACACAAAAATGAAACACAAACACGAGCAAACAAACAAGTTATTTAAGTACATGCTCTTGACTCTTTACTGTTTTTGTATTAATGGACTCTGGGAAAAGGGGAAAAGATAAAAGTCAGGATTGAAGGGAAAGATGCTGAGATCAAACAATTTCAAGATAAAAAGATTCACTTTGAACGCACAAATTGAAATTGAAATCCTACATACTATATAACTAATACATAAATACGGATATAAAATTTAATATTGTGTGTACAATAAAAATATTTTCACTTAAATCTGTTCTCGGAAATTCCTTCCATAGCCACAACTTACAATTCACTGTATTGTACATACACAGTTTTATGCATACAATAGACATTAGACAGTAGGCAGAAGACAGAAGAGAGTAGAAGGATCATATAATAATTTTATGAGGAATTAAGCAAATTAAGCTTCAATACTTACAATAATTTTAGAGCTCTTTTAGTTTTGTTTATGCTGATTAGGATTTATTACATTTTGTATTATTATTATTATTATGCTCATGCACTTCCAACTTCCGTACCGTAACTTGGAAAATATGCCTTTACTTTCTAATGATACATCTTTGTTCCTTGTTCAGCAGTGGTGGACAAAGAAATTAAATTTTCCCTCTAGATAACTTTCTGGTCTCTGGGAAAATTTACATAAGTAAAAAACTAAATTAATTAAAAACAAAAGGTCAACAGCATCATATAATAAGCAAATAATAAATAGACCCGAAGGAAACATCATGAATTATGATAATGTCGAGTATCAAGTCGACGGGACATTTTTACTTTGGGATTGTTTTGAATAATTTTCATCCATGTCACCATTTTAGATTTTAGACTTGTATTTGTTATTGTTTTTGTGCTCATTTTTAGTGTTTAGTTTTAGTGTTTAGCGCATATAATTTAAAAAACCAAGGTGGTAAAAATAACCCTAACTATTTTTTACACTGGCGAATGGTAATATGCTGTAAAATGTATTTATTCTGCCTTTAAATTATCTTTAGAAATTTTCAGAAACTACGCAGTCTTCAGTTTTCAGTACCCCCAGTTTCCAGTCTCTAGTCTCTGGTCTCTTTTATTAGATTTTCTGTCCAATCCTGTATCTTGTATCCTGTATCTCATGTATGTATTCTGTATTCCCATTATTATATTATAGAGTCTTCAAAATTTCATTTTCATGTTCATTTTATTACTACGCACCGGGAAAAATAAGTGTACCATCAAGCCAAGCACAGGTTTAAAGTCCGTTTCTAATAAAGAACAGACAGATACCTATTAAATACTAGATACTAGATACACATGGTAAATAAGTACAGAGTACAGCGTACATCGCACAGTACAAACGCAGTTGCACACGCAGAAGGTAAATACAGGAAATGCTCTCATCCAGAGCCAGAGTCCAAAGTACGAGGCAAGATAATAAGAATAAAAAAACTAATCTTCTTGTTACGTCTAAAACATAAATTGCATTTGAAAAGGAATGGAAAAAGGGATGGATGACTGTATGTAGTTGTATGTGGCTGTAAGTGTGTGGATTGTAGATTGGCAATTTGTGTGTGCGTATGGGCACACTTTAAACTGTACACGTTTTATTTTCCATTTTCCATATTTACCCGTGTGCATATGTCTATGGTCTACGGTCTACGCGTATTTTGAAGTCTCCTGAGTGCATCTTGAGTCGTCAGCTCTTTAGAAAATTGAAGAATGAGGAATGTGTCACAGGCTGAAGCGGAGGGATATGACAACAGTGATACACATATCTATTAGTAAACAGTAAAGTAGACTGTAGACTGTAGACTGTAGACTGTAGACTGTATACTGTAGAGTGCAGAGTGAAGAAAGTAGTAAAGCGAAAATTGGAAACGGGAGAATAATTTTAGGATAATAAACAAAGACTGATACGGAAATGAAACAGCGTGTATACAGTGTACAGTGTGGACAGTATTATACTAGGTATTAGATACTAGCGCTATATTATACATTACATTTATACGGTATTGCAATATACAGACAACAAACATGGGGGAAAGAGACGGTATTGTATTTTGTACTTTGTACTTTGGGTTTCTCGGATTTGATGACACGCACAACGCACAACACAGCACACAACATATGAAAGGAAGCATTACCATCCTCCATTCACCATCATCTCCACTCTCGTAAAATACCAAATGAAAATAAAAGTATGAGGAAGAAAAAACTGCACTGGAGTAATAAAAACAAAATTTCGCAAGACTTGTCCCCTCTCATATTATTAGTGTACCATATACCATATATACCATACAGTACTCCTTATACATGTATGAGAAGTTGCGTTGATATGTCTATAATACATATATACACAGATATATCTGTTTTTGAAATCCTAAATAAAACTAGTATGCACTACATGTACAAATGTATTATCTCTACATTGAATCTGTATTGTAATTTGAGTTTGAGTCATCATTGTGAGTTGTGAGTTGTGAGCGTTTTAGGATTTTTTCCAGTGTTATATCACTATATGAATATAATACTTGTGTGCAGTTTGGCTTAGAACTTGGGACTTGGGACTTTGGAGCGTGTAGAAAAGTACAAAGCTATACGACAGTTGTACTAAAATACTTTAGTACAGCTGTGGATCTTTGGGTTCAGGTACAATTTGTAAATATTTCTCTGTGTGTTGTCGAGAGAGTTGAGAGTCTAGAGTCCTTTGATTTGCGAATGTGAGTAAGTGCGAGTGAGAGTGAGAGGCAGAAAGAGAGAGAGGGAGGCAAAAATGAGGGGGTATGACTAAGGCTCTATGCTATTGAAAAATGCAAAGAGAAAGAAAAGAAAAATCTACACGAGTAAAATGTACATCGTACGCGGATACCTGGAAAACATGAAATTTTCTTGACTGTTGTAATAATATGCTTATTGCGTAGTATCGTTTGATGTGAGTGTGTTATGCATTCTTAAGATGCGTTTTGAAGTTGTATATATTTAATATTTACGCTTTAGATAGTATTATATAATATATTTCCGGAAAACGGTTTTAAACTTCAAACTTGAAACATGCTCTATGACTGAATAACAAAATATACAAATTATAAATTACTAAACGGCCAGATTAAACATGTTAAAATGAATAAAGTTAAATAATATTTAGAGAAGGTTTTAAGTATAGTTTGAAAAATCAGAGCTCTATAGCAGATAGTATAATATATAGTATGGAGTATGGAGAAGGAAGAATGTAGATGTGCGTAGTTAGTCTCCAAATTTTAATGACTCTTTTTTGGTCGCTGACTAAACTATAAACTATAAACGTATTTCCTCTCTTGCTGTGCTCGTAAATGTGCAAAGCACTATTTACTATTTTCAAAGATTATAATAATATGAATGCTCAAAACTTTATAGCTTTGTTGGGGTGAAAAATGATAAAGTGGAAGAGAGAGGGGGTTTAATTTATGAGTAAGGCATTTCATTTGCTTCCCTGCCTGTTCTTTCTTTGCTTTCTTACATATGTCTTATTTGTTATGTGTTGTGCGTTGTGTTACTGGTTCTTGTTCTTTGCAAAAGAATGACATGCATCATATCTATCTGTCAATTAGGGAGGTCCAAATTTTTGAACAAATTTTTGTTCAAAAATTCTCAAAAATATCTCACACGGAAAAACATCAAAAGTTTCCTACATTAAAAACATAAAAATCCTTGAAAGTATTCATTAATCAAAATTCGATATTGTGCTGGAATCTGGAATGTCTTCAAGATTTGACATTTGACCTTTATGAAAATGGACAAAAGGGTCAAGTTTTCTACATGCATTTGGACATGGCAGTTTTCGTTCCAGATTCAGCTTGACTTGGTTTGGAGTTTGGAGGAGGTCAAATCTTTGACCTGGAGCCCGAATTCAGAACACCAGAATAAATTTTTATATTTCGGCACGAAAATGGGTTTCAGGTACAGAAAATTTTTAATACTTGTAATGTGTTATGGGATTTTAAGTGTTCTGGGTTCTGGAGTCTTCTTGTGGAAAACCTGGAGCTCCCGATTGTAAATATTACATATACAACGCACCACAACTCGTATAGCTGTTTATAGTTTATAGTTTATACCTGTAAACAAAATGCGTATGGCTAAAACTAGTACGCGATGACAGACGTATTTTTATTTTGTACTCTTTGATAAAATTTGAATACTGCAATAAGTTTTAACATATAATGTGTATTGTGGATTGTGCTTCTTGAAGTTGCACCACTCACTACTCACTACTCAACACTCACCAATCCAATCGGGTGCGTCTACTTTATTATCACACATGTGCTGATGTGCATTTTGCTCCTTCCCTCTTCCAAATCATATCCATGATCCATGATGATACAATATAAAGATTTAGTAAAACAATTTTAATCTTTCAGCTTGTTGTTGTTTTTCCTACTCAGTCATGTCGTCTAGTGTACCGTATGATTTCCCATTTCCTCTTCTCGACTTGCAGGAATTCACACACATTCATTTACAGTATTTGTACAATGTGCAGTAAATGCTTTTGACTTGACAGGCTTCAGGCTTCAAATCACAATATCAGTACTAAATGGAAAGCAGAGCAAAAGAAAAATGAAAAGTAGTAAAATCATTTAATACATGAGAAACCATGTCACGCTGAGCAGTCAATTACAACAAATAAAACAAATAAAACGGGGTTCAGCTTTAAATTTTACATGCCTATGAAAATGTTTGTGATTTGATATTTTGTACGTACACATTTTAAATGCAAACATGATCCATCCTACATTCTGAAATGTTCTACGTTCTAAATGATAGTAGGTGCAGAATGTAGATTGTAAATGAAGAAAAGGAATGGATCATAAATCATGGATCATGTCCATATTTGATATTATTTTTCTCTCGTTTTATTACAATGATAATTGGAATTACATCTATTTACATGATGGGAGGATGGTAAATAATAAATAGTAAATGCGGAATAACAAACATTTGTTTATGCTAGTCAAATGAATGGAATTTTTATATTCTGCGCCTTATTCAGTGGCTAATGCTAAGAAGTAAATTGTGAATTGTGAATCGTCTTGTCTTCAAAAAATTGTGGTGTGAGCTCAAAATGAATCAAGCTTTGGTAATCTGCATCCTGCATCATTTCAATATTTATCTGTTTATTTGTTATCAACATCATTTATTTAAATGTGCCATTTACATAAAGTTATGATTTCAATGAGAACTTTCCGACTTTTGACTTTCATAAGGCTTTGATACTAGAAAATGGACAACATGCAGCAGGTTGTATCAAAAATTCCGTTTGAAATTTATGTGTTGTAAAAATGCAGTGGGGAAAAAATTAGCCTGAGAATTACTTTGAATTTTGAATAAAATAAATTAACTATTTCAAGTGACGATGTCATATGATACAACTCTCTGTAAAGTGAAAGTAAAGACGGTCGTCTAAGCACTGTCTCGTTTCTCGTTTCCAGACTGTAATTACTTATTGTTGTCTCGTTACTCGTCTCGTGTCAAGTGTATAGAAAACACTGGAACTTGAACTGGAATTTTCACCATATCACATTTCACACCATTTCATTTTCCACTTGTTTTTTATGAGAGAAACATTCAACATTCAAATATCATTTAAAGGTTATTTGTTGTTTGCGATCAAATCAATTAAGTTGAATGATCCTCATGAATCATGAGACATACAAAGTTGTGCATTGTTACGTAAAAGACAAATTTCTCATGTAAAATGTGCGTGAGTATTTTTTTAGATATTATATTAGACATTATTTTAGGTCATAAAAAATGGTAGATTGATGTTGACTAATTTTTATTGGTCTCTGAATGAAATGGTTTCAAGTTGACCTTTATAGCCTTGTTCCGCATGTCTAATGTACAAAAAGTGTAGAAAGCATGTAAATAGCTAGCTAAAATTACGTATAAGTTTTACACTTGTCTGGTTTTCCTCGGTCTTGAACTTGACTTTATTTGATTTTTATGCGTTTAATGTTTAATGTTGTCGACGTTCAATTGCCTCGTCTTTCATTCATATTCGCTCAATTTTAGTTTTATAGAGTTTATCTGTCTCTAAATAAAAAACTAGTCACAAGTCACAAGCCACTTGTTCTCATACACATTATAATAAAAGGTGACAAAATTGGTTTAACTATTGCAGAATCATTATCCTAGATTTTAGATGGATTTTGTGTCTTTTTTTTTACTGTCGTTCAAAGAAACATCATCTACTTTTGGTATGGTCGGCTTAAAAGCCCTTTGTTGTACAAACTGCAGACTCTTTGCTGTCCAATTTTTAACGTTCAAAGTTATACAATGTATGGACAATTATGTATTATGTAATTACAGGTCGTATTCCACAATATATGGAAACGTGTAGTATGAAATAAGTACTTTTGGGTTTCTAAGAAAAACAATGAAAAATCCTATCCATGCTTTTTACAATCCATCATCCACATTCTTAACCAGGAGATTGTAAATCGTAATCGTAATCGTAAAATAGTTATTTTCCATTGAAAACATGTTTTATGTTGTCCCTTTTTACTTTTGAAAATGATATTATTATTACTACACAATATAAACCATATACTCTATTTAGTATTTACTATATGATATTGTTATTATATAATCGCTATTATTATTATTGCTGCGGAAAAAGAAACGGATTTTTGCACGCACAACAACCCAGAGTACAGTACAGTGTACTCTAGTCTGAGAACTAGTACACTACACTACACTACACTACACTACACAACACACTACACGGTTCGTCTCATGTCTGGCTGGAAACAAGGTAATAATTATAATTGAGACTTGAGACTGATTATTGCATAAAAAGATGTGGGAAGATGATCACATATACATGAATACATGTATACGTATTTATATTCAACATTCTTAATGCTCAATGCCCAATGCTCATGCTGTTTAAACTCGAAGCTGTTCCGATTTTATTGTTTTTTTATTTTGTCTAGACGGTTGAGCTTCAAAACATTTAAACAATATGAATGAAATACAATGCAGTACACAATACACACTTCAACTCAATTCCAGTCAATGTACAATAATATAATAATATAATATTATTTGAGCTTTGAGTTTTGAACGTGGCGTTTTATTGTACGCATAATATACATTTAACTTTAGTCTGTTTCACATAAATACCATGTGCCATGTGCAGTACACTTTACAATGTACAATGTACAATAGATCAGTAGTTGATATTATTGCATTTTTTGTTTTATGATAACATTTTACACTTTTATAGGAGATTGGGTAAATGTACTAGCATAATTTCCTGAGAAAGTCATGTATTTAGAGTACAAACATGTTTTTAGAAACGGTTTTGAACATGGGCAGATATCTAGTGTAATGAGCGCGCACCTGTTTTGATATTGAAGCTCTGCAAAGTACAAAGTATCAAGTTTAATAATAAATACATCCAAGAAATATGTAGCAGGAAAAGAGCACATGTAGTTGTCTTATCAATATCCGGTGTGTAAAGTGAAAAGTACGAGAATTGAAAAAATGTACACATGTGTAATGCAATGTAAAATGTGTAGTAAATGTGTAATATAAATTTCTACCTACCGATGCTTATTCATTTTTACTTCTATATTGTATATAATTTCTGCTCATTGCTCATGCATAATTTCTAATTACTTTATTTGTGCGGTAGTGTTTCTTTCTGGTTCTTTTTTATTATTCAAAAGGTGCAAGTAGCGTGGATCAATTATGTTGTAATTACACTTGCATCAAATTTTAAAATGTTGCACGAGTCTTATCTACAAATTTACCGGCATTTACAAGTATTTAGAATTTATTCAGCATTCTGAATACAAAGTTTTCAGATTTTATTACCCTTGGACATGTACACTGTAGATTGAAGATGTACATTAGCTGATATTTTACTAGAAACTAGAAACTAGACACTAGATACTAGACCTTGAAAAATATTATGGGTCTTAAGTCCTAACCAAGTAATTCAACTGTTGACTGTTGACCTACGTAGTCTAGTGTCAAGAGTCAAGAGTCTAGATTCAAAAGTATGGAGTGTGGAATATGGACGAGTTTCTAAATCATGGAAAACCATAAAGATTACATTCATTGACATGACTATAAAACTAATTGAAAAGATCCAGACATTTTATTATAATGGCTGTCATTTAAGATTTAAGATGTACAATAATATAATATTGTAGTTAAAACTGAAAACTAGCAAAAGTGGAATGTTTAAAAGTTGAAAAGGCGAATTTTTAGATTTATGTACTAAATATTATGTCTGTTTTAGGACCATGCAACTTCAAAACATACAACATAGATGATCTTAGAAAAGTTTCTAAATTCGTATTGACAGTCAACAGTTTAGACTTTAGTGTCGGACGCATCCTCACGATTCATGATGATGATGTAAACATTGGGTAGTGACAAAGCCGTAGCCCTGTGTGTTTCCCTCTATCCAAGCTGCAGCTAAACTTTAGAAACTGGTTTCCTCTCAAACAACTAGGAAGCACTTGCGCTTTATTTTGGATCTCTTTTTACTCTTCGGATCTCACAGGGGGAGATTGAGCCTCGAAAATCTCTTTGTTGTCGAAGTTTACTGTCCCAGAATATCTGCATTTAGATTTCCAGGGGACCCTCACTTTCAGTTTCAGTTTTGTCCCCTTAAATATCACCATTCATCGTGATTGATGATTTATTTGGATAAATAAAAATATTCAGGCTGTATTCAGCATCCAAGTTACATTGTGCTTTAGTTTACTGATACTTTCCCCAAACCATGTAATATATATAATATGTATAGGGAAAAATTATACCGAGAAAAGAACAAGTGTAAATCATACAGTATTCGCAGTGTACAGCGAATTCTAAATCTAAATCTGTGAAATTAGCCATGTGTGTGGTCACCAGAGAAAAGTGATGAATGAATGAATGAATGAGGATTTTCTTTTCTCCATTCTTCTTTCAGTTTTCCCCACATTTGCCGTATTCAGTATTTACATTTTTTGTTTGGATGGATTTGAGTCACAACTTACTTAACAAATTAAGTAGATAAGTTGATTTTTCCTGTCTTCATGTTGACATTGTTGACATTCAAGCTTTGTATTTCCTATTTTCCCTATCCTTCCACATTGGAGCTTTGAGCATATGAGACCAGAGTCTAGAATCCAGAGTCCATATGTGCAAATAGAATGACATTTTGATAAAATTTGGTGTAGATTCTCTGCACATTATGATTCATATTATATTTGCGGTGATTCGGAAATTTTTGTCTTTTAATTATTGATCGAGGATCATTTGTCGAGGATCGAGGGACATAATTATTTAAATACAGTGGCTTATTTTCTCATTATTATTCCGCCAATTGATGATTCGGAATCCGGAATCCAGAATTCTGATTAAGGGTTTTCTAAAGAAGAGAAATTTTGGTCTACAGTCCTCCTTATCGTCAGCAATTCTCAGACTCAGCATTGATCATCATTACCATTTTACACTTTATGATGCAGCTTATGAAACGGATTTATTAGTAATTTAGTGTTAGTACTGCGTTTCTCACGAGATTTCACGCAGCGTCTGCGAGTGGATGGAGAATGGACAATGAAATATATTTTGTGCTTGCTGTGCTCCGCTCTTTCCTTCTTTGACTCTCTCGCGTTTTTTTCACTTTAGTATTTCGGCGTATTTTCACGTTCAGTTGGTCCAACAGTATTACACTCTCCACTGTGTAATGTTTAATGTGCAATGCCTAATGAGCAGAGTTGTGAGTTCATTATTCTGATTAAATCCGTATAATTGATGTTTTCATACAAAGATAAATTTATCTAACCCTGTTCACTGTTCACTGTCCATTGTACAATGTGGATTGTGCATAATGCTGTGATATATTTTTAGAGCATTACGGAGAGTTAATTCCATTCACTTTCACACATAAATTTCAAACGCACTTTTACACGACAGTAATTATTATCATCAGCATTATCATTGTTGTTGTTATCATTACATGTAAAATTGAGTCGGTTGGTCCATATCTTTTTAATCTGCGTTATCTATCTAGATATATCTACTGTCTAGAAGATTTCAATTCAACTTTTTTGAACCAGCATTTACATGTACAATGTGCAATGTTTCATGTGTAATGTGAATGAATACATGCGTGTAATTCATGACAATATTTCATATTTCATGAGTGATAAGGAAAAGTAAAAACGCGTAGATCGTAGTACAAAATATGTACATTGTACATACGCACTAGCTGTTAACTACATAAAGTTGTGTTATGAAGTCATAAGAAGAGGAAGACGAAGAAGAAGAAAGAAGAATTATCATTATTATTACTATTGTTATTGTTATTCTTACAACATGGTAATAAATACTATTTATCAAACGTCTCACTATGATTCGTCATAATAGCCTGTGTGAGTGGTTACTAGTGAGTTGTGAGTAGTTGTCGAGTAACCACCCGTAAAATGAAAAGGAAACAAGTCAAAGACGAAGAATCAAAGGCACGCACATAAAAATTTGTGTATATTGTATACGAGCGGTTCTTTTAGCTTTGAACCACTCGGATACATCAAATCGAAGTTATCATTTTAGTGGTCATATTCGGATT
>JAQGBH010003291.1:0-20420 GCA_034698265.1 Sminthurinus aureus | reverse complement strand
GTCTCACATTACCCCAATGTACACAGCCAGCCAGCCGTATCTCACGAAAACAATACTCAGCTTCGCTTCCTAAAAACGAAGCGTTATAAATCATAAACACGCCAAAAGAAGCTATCAAATTGTCGTTATGTAGAAATGGGGCTATCAAATATCAAATAATAGCAAACTACACACTAGACTCTCTAGACTCTAGACACGAGTAAAAAAAGGAAAAATTTCACTTACTTTTTTGCTTCACCCTTCGATTCTGAAAGGAAATCAATAAAATACAACAGCATGAAATAACACTCACATAACTTTATGCAATATCTACATTTTGTAATGAAAAATCCAAAAATAATGGTAAATTTGCTTACTTGAAACCATATCTTGACCTGTTAAAGTGCAGCACAAACAGACATAAGAGCAAAAGAACAGTCACAGTTAAAATTAATTTGATATAGTTCATATGAAACACATTGTATAAAATAATGTATTTATAAGTCATGGTTAAAATATATAAAATTTTGGTGATAAAAGGATAGCTAAAATAATTCTGATAGTTGATGTCTTGAAAATTTTCAAACACAAACAACAAAAATGCTATATATTATATTCTTTAGATTTTAAATCCAGCCCCGTTAAAAATTTTAAAAATCAGTTAACTTGAATATGCATGAAAAATGATGAAGATTTCTACCTGTTTCTCGCTGAGATTGAGATATGTTGCAATTTCAATCCTCCGTAGTCTAGACAAGTACATATTCCCTTGGAATTCTCTCTCTAGTTCTAAAAGTTGTGCACTAGTGAAAGCAGTTCGCATCCTCTTGGAGCTACTGCTGTTGTTCGTCCCACTATTACTGTCATCATCATGGTCTGTGTCATCTTCGTTGTCATCATCACGATCGTTTTTATCCATATCATTATCATTGTTATTGTTATTGTTATTATTATTATTGTTGTTATTGTGAAGTTTATTACGATTTCCTTTCACAAGACTTTCACTACAACCATAATGATTCTGACTCTGACTCTGACTCTGATTTTTTTCATGACTCATCATCATATCATTATTCAAATGCACTGAGCTGCTGGTGGTTGACACTGTCAAGTTGGGATTATTATCACTAAAACTTTCATAGTCATCACTCAAATCTCCCTCTTCCATTATTTCTTCCTCTTGTTCCTTTTTAAACACACTTTTTATATACTTATCTCTATGAGACACTGGTAATGATACTGATACTGATAGTGGTTCGGTTGATTTCTTCTCCTTGTCCTTTTCTTTCCCTTTCCCTTTCTCCATTCCCTTTCCTTTCATTTTTCTCTTCCCCTTTGACATGGACATGGAAATCTCAGAATCCCCACTCATTCCACTACTCTGCTCAACTTCCCGTTTCATCTTTGGCTTTGTTGATGAGGATAAAGACAAGGGCAAAGATTTCTCAGCGGAGGGACGATGATGATGATGAGCGGCTGATTGTGAAAGTTCATGGATTCCAAAGGCTGAAGGTAAGAAAGGATGTTGCATATGATGTTGTTGTTGTTGATTTTGGTATTGATTATGATGATTATGATGTTGATTTTGATTTTGATTTTGATTTTGACTTTGACTTTGTGATCCATTATAAAAGGGTGCATTGGCAATTCCTTGAAATGCAGCTGCGGTAAAAGGTCGGAGATAAGGCGAAGATGTGAAGAGTGGATGATGATGAGGATGTTGTGGTGAGGCGAGATACATGCTCCAGCAAGGTGGAACTTGTAGTGGCACTTGAACTTGAGGCACAGACACTATTGATTGCATCGACATTGGCATTGACATTGGCATTGTACCAGAGCCAGAATTGACCGGATCTGGACTTTGACACAAAGAATCACTCAATGCACCATTACTATTATTATTGTTGTTTTTATTATTTGAGGAGAAGGATGTAGGTGTGAGTAGAGGGAGGGAGAGTGGATTGAGAAAGTTTGTGAAAGGCGACTGATACAAAGCGGGATGTTTAAGTCCAAATCCGCTTTTACCATTAATGTCTTTATCCTCCTTATCTTGATGTTGATGCTGTCCACGACTACCTTTACCACTACTCTTTGGTTTATGAATGAGAGAGTCTACAAAGAAGGAGCGGGACATGATACTGACCATTTAAATATTGATGGCTGATTAAGAGGTAAAAGACGTTCATTCAGAACGGACTAGCTCTTGACTTTAGATTCTTGATTTTTGATTCTTAACTCTAGATTCTAGATTCTTGATGCAATCATGCGGTGAGTGATGGGCAACAGGCGATGGGGTAATCACTTTTCATGTCAATGTCATATTAGCTAATAAGTAGAAGGTCGAAATGAATGATGTATTTAGTATTTTTAGGATTTACACTAATTTCAAACTACTGAAGACTTGAGTTGACTTTGCAGCTGGATCTGGTTCTGGATCTGGATCTGGATGTGATAAGAAGTGAAGATGCTGACAATGATGACGACAGGGATGAACGAGAGCCTATGAGTTGAGCTGACTTTATCCATTCCAGCCTGTCACTGTACACAAGGGATGGAGAAATACAGAATAAGGACTAAGGACAGTCGGATAAATAGACAGATAGTTACAGAGATGAACGGTTACTGGTTACTGGTTCTTGTACATATAGGGCTGAATCTAAAACTGAATCTGAATCTGAATTGGAAATGAAAATGGAATTGGAATTAGTTGAGTGTTGAGTGTTGAGCATTTGGTTTTAGGATAGGGAAAAAGGTTAGTGTAAAATGTACGGGTGTGTGTACTGCTGCTGTATGTACGCCCGTGCTTAGGTGTGGAAGGCTCGAGGATGTGAAACCCCAAAGCCATCCCCTATGTAAATGTATGGTAAGTGATTGGCCTAGGAACTGGGATATCAACAACCATGGGAGACTCAACAGTGAAAAATCCGTCCTTCTCTCTTACCCCCTGCCATTATCATCTCGATAATCGACGAATTAAATGATTCATTAATGAATAGATGGAGAGATAGATGGATTGGTGGATGTATGTGTTTTATCTTCTGTCTTGTTGCTTACGTGAAAGCCAAAGCCAAACCAAGCCAAGTCATAATAGGTCATATACAAAAAAGTTTTGTCTGTCACTACAAATGTATCAAATATTAACTATCAGCTTTGTACAATCTATAATCTACTACCATCTCATTTTTCTCTACTCTTTTTCTATTCTTTCCAATGCCCATTGCATTAAATACGACATAAATATTTTAGCCTCTACTCAGTGTTCTGTATTCAGTATTCACGCAATCCACGTAAAATTGTTTGATTGAAAAAGTATAATATAGATTCAATTATGAACTTTGTTTTGCCAAGAACTTTTGTATTCTGTATACTACTAGTGTTCTTTATTATTTATTCTTTATCCTGTCTTTAGTAGAAAATAGAGGGATAAAACACGATGATGGCCGAATACATGTTGAATGTTGAATGTTCATGCAAATTCAAACTTCTAATTTGATATTATCTACGGTCCACGGCAATTATTACTGTCGTCTTACGATTACTACAGACTAGATACTAGATGTGCGTTCTTAGTTGGTTGTTAGTAGACGAGGGAAGAATGGCGATTGCTTCATGTTCTACCTTTTGGTCTAAAGTACGGGATATGAAGTATGGAATATGAATTGGAATATAAAAATAATTGATAATAGGTTGTCAATTGAATTATTATTCCATTTGTTTTGTATTTTTATTCTGTTTCTTACACGAGACCACCGCTGCCACCAGCCACCAGCCAGCTACCACTTAACTTTGCTCGCGTTTAGCTAGTAAATATTCTATTATGCTCTGTGCTGTGTGTTCCTCTACTCTCAATTATTATTAGGACTTTACCCGACTGTGTGAATGGATTGAGAATCGAGAAGCGAGATGGTGACGAGGGGAATTTCCTATACAGAGTATGGCTACAATGTACAATGAATAGTGTACGTTGTACATTGTACAAGCAACATACATTATAAAACTTTGTATAAAATTCTGTCCGCATGAACGTGCATCTTTATTTTTATGAGTATCTGCATTGTGCTGTTTGGTTGTATATTGTATATTATTGTATTATTCTAAATTCAAATTCAAGTTCCATGTAAAACACATAATAATATAAAAGTAGGTACAAACTACAAGTAGAGTCGAGAGTTGAGAGTTGAGAATAAAGAACATGTACAAGAGAGGGAAACAGAGCGAAAAAGAAAGAAATAAAGGTAACTTTTTGACAGGTCTATTCTCTCCTGCACGTAATGTATGTATAATGTATACTGTATAAAGTATTTGTATACCAAACAGAAAATAAAAATTGTAACATTGTGTTTTGTGTTGGTGCCTGTTGCATGTATGATGTTGATGTTGATGTGTGACAGGTAACTAAAAAACACAAGGATATCAATTATTTACCAGAAAATCACATAGAAAACGCAGACGGAGCGAGTCCACACTCCCCAATAGTGTGAAATTTTGACATTTACATTTCACATTGTGTATTTGAAGGAAATTCTGTTTGAGGTTCCAATTCCACTCATTTGTCCATGTTGTCTTTGTCCATGTCCACATAATAATACTTAATGCTTACTTGAAACTTGAACTTTGAATATTGAACATCACGAATCACGATATAAAATTTGAATTGAAAGATAATTTGTTGGTGAATATGCAGATTGGAGAATGATGAATGATGAATTCTGATAGTTTAGAGTTTAGAGCTTTGAGATTTGCGTAATATGTATTAAGATTACAATACATCTTTTGTGTTCTGTTAATTGTTGTTCATGTAAATACATGAAAATGAACCTGTTTGCATGTTTAATGAAGAATGTTTAGAATTTACCTGTACGTGAGAATTACCAATGTGTAGCATCTACAAACTACAACTATGTTGTCTATGAAATACAAAATACATCATACATGTGGTTTGAAAAAATATAATTATATAATATATGGGATATGGGGCATCATCATCATTGTCATTGTCATTATCCTTCCCTGTTCAAGGGGAATCTTTATCAGTATTGAAGACCTTTCATTTAAACCCATAATTAGAATGTTCTCTCATGTTGCTCATTTCATATCTCATGTCACCTATCACCTACAATCAACAATCTATACTACTATCATCTATAAACTGTGAACTGTGAACAAGGAGCATTATAATACAAGTACATTGCATGTAGTTGGTAGCTGTAGATTGTAGATCAGATCCAGATCCATTCATCTACTTTTCCAGTAAAAAAATCTGTTTGAATGAGCAATCATGAATTACAAGTTACATGGGGAAATGAAGAGTAATGATGATGAGCAGCTAACGCTTTTATCCCCTCTCTCTGCCCCTCTCTCTTTTTCCTCACTAAACTCACCTTTAGTCTGTAGTCTCCAGTCTCGAGTCTAAAAAGAGAGAAGATGAGCAGAAAGTAGGAATAAAAAGTATGTAAAATATAAAGAGAGCAGGTAGACATCACACACACATACGCATACACATTCACATACGAAATACCAAACATCAAGCATCAAGTCAAACCCGGAGAGAGTCTCACACGTCCACTTGAATTTCATTTGTGCTAAATGAATGAATTGTACTGTTGAGATGAGATGAGATTGGATGAGAGAGGAGTAACGAGAGGAGCTGAGTTGAGTTGAGTTGCTGATGAATGCTTGTAAGTGTAACTGAGACATGAGAGTAAATATTTAGTAAATACACCGTAAATCTGATGAAAATGAAACAAGCTATAATACAATCATCATATCATTCATTATAATTGCCATTATCATCATGATTATCACTTATATGAGCAATGAGCAAGATAGTCATCCATATCATATTATGTTGTATTAAAGAGGATAGGTGAATTTTCAACTTTGAATAGGTGGATGTTCATTTGATCATCTGAAATTGAGAATAGAGAATAGATAAAGGAGAATGGAGAATGAAGAATCACAGCAGCAATCGGGTCAGTTTCCATGACTGAGCTCATACACACCTCTCACCGGGATGTTAACAGACAAACAGACAAAAACAGACGGACAGACAACACGCACCTTCTTTTATCTAAAGATGTAGTTGTACGTTTGTGCGTTTGTACGTTTATGATACAGGTATAATCTATACTCTATACCATATTCACATAGGCATACTTGAAAATTGGAGTGTAATACGTAGACCAGTCTGAGTATTATGTATCCAGGTTCCAGATTCCCATTTGGACAGAATCTTCTCCTCTATCCCATAATGATAATGATGATGATAGTGGTACAATAGTAATAATAATAATATTTAGAATCCAAAAGTATCCAGGATCCAGGATCCAGCAGGAGTGGTAGTGGTAATGACAATAGTCTCAAAGACAGATGCTCACAGACACAATAATAATGAGGATCAAAAAAGATCCGAATAGTGAAAAAGGGTATGAATGTCAGCCAAAACAATACATGCGAAAAAGATAGCCCTATTACGTGTAATTTGATCTGACTTGGGATGAACCAACAACCAATATATAAAACATAGGGAGAGAAAAGAGCTTTACTATTTACTATTTATTTACTAGTCAAGCTCACTGCTCAACGTACAGTGTGTCAAACTGGCTCTCCATTTCTCTCTTCTCCCCCTCCGCTTGTCTCTTTTCATTTAAATTTCTTTCATATTCTTCCTCTTACTCCGTGCTTCGTGTGGCCGTTCATTTCATTCTTCATTCTTGTTTCCCTCCTCTTTGCAATATACTACATACAAAATATACAGTAGAGTAGTGTGTTCGTCCTATATTCTACATTCTACATGCTGTTTGAACCAGATATTTTTATCCCCATTTTCTTATCGCTTTTCCACCTATAAATAATTTACTATTTACTACATAGGTAGATATATAATCTTTATTCTTTCTCAACATTTTCAATATCTCAATTCTCAATATGCCCTCACAAGAGCACTTTTCTCCGCTCTCCACGTTAAAAGGATATTATTGTACATGATACTCAATACTCACTACTCACTACCTACTACCTTGTTTTGGTGTTAAATTTCTTTCGAATGGAGTGCGTAGTTTCTGTTTCTATAAGTTTTCGTCATCAGTCCTGTTGTTGTTGTTGTTACTGCCTGAGTTTGTCACAACAACTCAACTTCCAAATTCAAAAGACAATGCATAAAAATATACACATATACTTATGCTAGACGTATCAATGTCAGGAGTGTAGAAAGATACAAGAGAATTGTGAAATATGATCTGCTGCATACTATATACCATAATATGTCATACACTATACACTATACGCCTTGTTTATTGCCCCCATTTCATTTTCAAACACAAAATAACGATGTACTCTTGCTTTCAAAATAAAAAATATCGGTAAATTCTGTACATCATCATCGTCATAATATTGGTCGTCAGAACATAAAAGGGACGTTTATCAAAAAATTATTATGGTATACGATCTACAATCTACAATCGACGATAATCCAGGTTCCAGATTCCGGATTCCAGGTGCCTCAAGAAGTATTTTTGCTAATAGCTTTTTTATACAGCCTACGATGAAAATGGTGAAAAGAAACATAAAAATATGAACGTTTATGCTACGATTGACAATGAAACGGGAAAGACGGAGGGAAAAGAATAAATCAGACATTATCAGTAATGTAATGATATTTTAAACGGTATCAAATGGAAAATGGAAATCCAAGTCGTATTTTATGGAGAAAAAATAAAACGTGTCTATCTAAAATAAGCTCAAGACGATAAATGATGACATGCTGCGTAAATGTATTGAGCATTGAACATTGACTATTGAATAACGAATGCGGAAATAAATAGCATAATCTCATAATAATATTTATGATGATGTACAATATGTAATTTATGACTAGATTCTAGAATCTAGAATCTACAGTCTAAAGTAATTCAACACGCAATTTGTACGTTCATCAATTATTAGCAAATAATCTAGAATCCTTGATTCTGGATTTTGAATTATTCTTGAATTGTAAATGTGAATTTCAGCATATAAATAGATGGAAATATCGAAGTATTGAATCCATTTATAAGTACAAAGTAAAGTAAGTTGTGATGGTGGGAAAAACAGAATAATGAAAAACTTTCAGACTTTTTAGACGTGTGACAATAGAAAAATGGCATGCAGATTGTAGATTGTAGATTGTAGCTTGTTGCAAGTTCCAATTGATTTTGATTATATGGAGTCATTGATAATTATCATCATAATCTTTGGCTGCTCTGTAATAATAATAATAATATTGGGCAATGTGAGTTTGTAATGTGGAAAAATTGTCATCAAGCAATGATTTTCCGTTTCGTAGTTTCCTATATGGTGCATGAATTGCATTATGCATGCTCGCTCTTGATTTTTCTGTCCGTATGTGTTGTGTGTTTTGCTGGGTTTGTTTTGGTAGTAGGAAGTTGAAGAATAAATTATGAAGGATTTCATGGTCAGACTCTTTCAGATTGGCACGAGGCGCACACGTCACATATGCTCACATTGACTTGACACTAGACATTAGACACTAGTGCATTAAAAGCATTACATAATTTGTTACCCAGTCAATAGTGCGGAGATCAACTATGTACTGTGTATTGTGTATTGTGAACCTTTTGAATTAATCATTGGAAAAAAGCCACTTGAAAAGCTAAAGATCCCATTCAAAATATAACATTATCTGTCCATAAACAACGTGTGGACTGTGGACTCTTCAGACTCAATTTCTACACCTACCATTTACAGATATTCTCCTTATCATTGAGCACTCCAGTTCCAGTTCAACTCTCGACAAGGGATGAAAAAGGACCAACTATCTATTTCTCTTTCATTAAATGGTGTCATCCTCCATCCTCGACCCTCTCACAGAACACAGAACAGACCATCCACAAGACAATTCTTCATACCGTATTCAGTATTTACGTACTTGAAGATTGTAGACAGTAGATACATTGGACCCAAAAACTGGGAAAAGTTGGTTCAAGTCCATGCACTCGAAACTCAATGTAGGTATCTATCTCATTCATGCTCATCACATTCAATACTCAATACTCTATATGAACAAGGAACAACTCCAATTAGCCATGGAATCCTAAAAGCTATGACACAACAAATCTGCCGTGTCATTTCCCTATCTCTTTTCTCTCTCACATACATTATCACCATCACCATCACCAACAGCTTGGCTTTGGCTTTGGCTTTAGTTTCGGCTTTTCACTACTGTTTCCTTCTCTCTCTCTTTTATAAATGAAAATACAGACTGCAGATAGTTTTCCTCTGTTATTTGGTACTTTGATCTTTGATGTTTTTCTATAGATACATTTTGTACATGTTTTGTTCTTGATTCTAGATTCTAGATTCTCGATCAACTTTCAATAATATGATGAGCATATGAAGAAAAAGAGCAGCATTCATCTATCCATTTTACCCGTTTGATATCCAGACCTCATTCGTTTCACTTTCGGTTTCCCTTGCGCTTTGTATCTGTCGAGTGGAAAATGGAGAAGCGAGATGATGATTATTAAAAGTATTGACTGTACGCACTTTCGCTGCTCTTTCAGTTGACTCACACATATGGAACTTGGAACCATGAACCTGAAATACAGCATATAGAATCTGGATTATGGATAAATGAACATTCATTTGTTGGCAATGTGTAACCAATAACAATGAGATTTATGTATTCTGTAGGATCCAGAGACAGAAGCGTTTCAAGTTTTCAAGTGACTCTTTATCAAAATCATTTACCGTCCTGGTACTTTCTACTGTATTTTCTATCAACAAATTACAGATATAGTGTCCATTTCATTTCATGTGTGATTTTAGATACCCGTTTTACCATATGATTGGATCCTCGCACCACACTACATAGCACAGATACGAGCCACTTTAAGCAGAGTAGAAAATTAGCTAGTGAATGTAAAAAAGCATGTAATATTATGTAATGTAAGGTAATGTATGCATTTTTGTGCATGCTCTTTTTCTTCAGTAACTTTGGTATTTGAAATTTGATTTGTTCCAATTTCAAACAATTTCAATGCTTGAGCATGGAAAAACTTTTTCACCTTTTTTCCCTCTCGTATCTCGTATCTCATATCCCTTTGAAATTGGAAATTCAAAATTCAAATGAAGCATTTTCATAGTTTATGCTATATGAAATGATATGTATTTGATCTTGTACAGCATTAACAATTGACAATTGACAAATAGGACAGATTTTTGTACAATTTGCAACCGTGTGTATACTGTATACTTTTGTATACTTTAAACGTGAGACTCGAGACTCCGTCACGGTGTTAATTAATTGGAGTGCTCCGTTAAACAATTTTCCCTCGTATAAAGTATGAATAAATAATACAAACTACAGATTGAGGATTGAGAATAGAGGATTCAGGCAATAATTCATACATGTGTGTATTGATAATGGATAATGGATAGATTCTGGAGATTCTGGAGGTCGCTGGCAAAAACTAGAGACAACTAGAGAAACAAGATAAATCGGGATACGGATTAAATTGAAATCTGTTTCTGTTTTTTTTTCTTGCACAAAATCAGTGCGACCCAAATCCGAATTCATATACGGTAAGAGAAGGAAAAAAGGGACCTTGTGAATTATGTATTGTGTATTTTCAATAATAAATAATATAGATTACAGGAGCAGAAAATATTTATTTTTTATAAATTGTGAATTGTAATCACAGCGTGTAATAATTTAGTCAACATTACGAAAATTTCGACTATTTGACTTTAGCATTGATTAAAAAAATGAGAACCACTGGAAAATGTCAGAGTTCTGATGAATGTTGTTGTTCCAAAGGATTAATAAAAGGAAGAGCGAAAAGAAGTAAAATACATGTAATTATGTACACGGAGACATATGGATAAATGCACAGCATATGCATAATGTATTATAATTTATAATGGTACATGTAACGGTGTCCAATCCCATACTTTTAAATAGTTATACAACCATAAAAGCGACAGCTGAACTCGGAATTCACAATCAGTCCAAAAAGTCATTTCTGAATCCATTCTTTATTCTTTAGTAGTACTTGGTAACATGATACTGGAATTCGGATTATTGCATGTCATATGAGCTGAATCAAAAAATGAATGAGAATCAACGAGTTCTAAATACATCTTGAACACTATTTTAATACGACCCTAGACTCTAGACTCTAGACCTTAGATCAATGTTATCCTCGAGGGCAATAAATAAAGTCAAATATTGTTTGTATTTTTTCTGTTTGTAAACCAAATTTTTGAACCTTTGATTTTACGCCAAAAACATTCAGTATATCAAGATTCAAAATTCAAGATTAATCCGAAATCAGAAAATTGGACGTCAGAAACAAACATTTAGTTGAGCTTTTTTTAATTGAAATCATCCACACTTTAAAATATACAACTGTATATTGTAAATTGTACACTGTACACTGTACACCCTAAAAAATTTAATCAAACGAACTACTAACTTTACGCAAACACATTCGACTCACGTAAAAATTACATGAGCACTGTAATATTTTATGTGATTCTAGATTCTAGATTCTAGATGACTCGTTCCACTTCCTCTATCCAGATTGGGAATCGATATGAATGCACAAATTATCCCAATTTACACCGTATCATATCCAATATTTTTCCACTGTACTTGTATGTTTCCTTCACACTCTATATTTACTCTTGTGATCTCGTACCTATAACATCTAAAATACAAGATACACATACGAAATTTACTGGTAAATCACTCATGAATAGCGCCTCAATACTGATATTCCGTATTTGGTACTTGAAAATTCATCCAATGGAAAAAATAATTTGAAGGTTATAGGAAGAAGGTTCACAGTAGAATGTAGAAAAGAAAAATTATGCATCAGTTTTTTTCCAGCGTCTCAATTTGAAACGGCTAATAAATAAAACTGAGGATCCAGGATCCTCCGATTTGTCGTTACACAGTATTGAAAAATATGTGACAAATATTTATTCTTTGTCTGTTCCTGTTCTAGAAATAAAAGAGGGTGGCAGATTTATGCCGATTTTTTTTATCACAAATCACAATACCAAATATAAAATACAAACTGTAATAAGGGTTACAAAAAAGTAACGTGCAGGGTGCAGACATTATACATATACACACAGACAGATCAAAACTATAAATTTTTCAATATCTATGGTCTGTAGTTAATCCAGGTACCTTAAAGTGGTTAAAAAACTGCATTTCATATTCTAAATTTCAAATTAAAAAATTCCGTTTTAAGCATTATGGAAATACAGAAATCAGTATCAGTATCAGTAACTTAGAATAAATGAGATAATAGGTAATAAATAGTAAATACTAACCGAGGATCAATATCAATAAATAAATAATTTACCAGAGATGGAAAATTGTACATTGTACATCGTGCGTAGTGCATACAGTCAATAGTGAAAATTTGGGTTTTTTCAGTTTACACCGCAGGTAAATAGTAAATACGCATTCATCGGAAGTCGTACTCGTACTCGTACTAGTAGTCGTAGTCGTAAGCTTATACCTGTGGGAAAAAGAAGTGCTAAGCCGAAAAATCAACAAAAATTCCATTCAATTTGGATCATTTACGATGTATAGACATAGACATGGAGAAGGAGAGTACAGAGGTATCTATATCTGTATCATGCTCCTGGTTACTGCATAATGTTTAAGTCCTCCAATTCAATCGGTAGCAAATAGAAGTGCAAACAGAAGGAGCAATGATTACCAATTTCCTGGATGGATCCTCGTCACAAAGACTCACAAATTACGGAAGAAAACAATTGAATGTGCATACATAAGGATTTTGTAGTTTGTAGACACTAGACACATATCTACAAGCACAATTGGCACAAGTCTTTGTAAACCAATATTTCCATGTCTATTTGTATAACAAGTATTTAGAAGTGTATTGGGTTCTAATATTTACTTTTATCTGTGCTGTCCTGTGGTCCCTTTCACACACACAATATACAATACACAATACTGGTCAATTCTACTATGAAATATACGGTTCGTTTATACGTTTATACTCTGCAACCAGGTTCTTTAAAGTATATTGTATACGTAATAATATGTACAATGTACATTGTATATTGTATATACTGTGTGCACTGCACACTGTGCAGTGTGCAGTTATACAAGCGCGTGGAGAACCGGAGAAACGTGGACAATATTTACGTACTCTTAATTGATGTTTGATCATATCATCAAGCTTATTGTCGAGTATCTAGTATCTAGATATTTGATAAAACATAAGCTTATTTTAAATTGCGAGACCATTCATTGTACGTTATGAAAGTAAACACTTGCTGGCAGTACACATAAATGCATTTTTTCAATTTTCAATTTCACAGGGATTTCAATCCTCAATCCTCAGTTCTTTAACGAAAACGTATAAAATCTAAATGCATTCACAGCACTCCTACTCATTACTCATCTGTACTGTATAATGAATAACATACAAATGATGTCATGATATTATGAATTATGATGAACAACCGGTATTGGTTACTGGTTATTGAATTTGATTGTGCAAATTTAATTGTAGAAGTATCAGATACCCATTTATATCGATTTAAAGCTGTATGAAGTACGATGTCATATGTAATTTATTGAGCAGTCAGTTCAACTACCAAAACTACAAACTAATATACACGGATCATATAGGACGAAAAATCATTGGTAAATGACAAAAAGTCAACTAATAACATTGGCACCTTTTCCTTTGTGTTAATTGAGATGTCCCATCGTAGACCGTAGAAACTCGTGTAAACGTTGTGTTGGTAGTGTCAGGTTAAAAAGCAACAAAGCCACAAACATGAAAACCAATATGCATCTTACAAATTATAAATAGCAGTAAAAACGAAAATGTCGCTAGATTATTTATGACAGTAATGAAAGCGTACATTTGTATAGTGTATACACGGTAGAAATGCCCCAAACTTTGAATGAATGTATAATATTTGAAAATCGGTATTCGTCTCGATTCGTACACATTAGGCCTAGTATACACGTATGCATGTAATCTTTCTCTTTACTCCCCATGAGACCCTAAAAAACCAGAAACCAGACATTCTGATTTTTTGACCTTGTATGTAAATTTTAGGTTAGTAAACCATAATTTAACGTCATTATTTGTATCGGCTGCTAGGCTGATGAAGGCACAAGCCTTTGTGTTTTATTGGAAAATTATGCGACATTATAATAAAACAGTATGAGCAATGTACATTGTACGATTAACTCTTAATACACAATACGCAGCCTGCAGAATTATGTACAAGGTACATTGTGCATGGGACAAGTTTGACGTGGCACAAATTCATTGGACTAATTTTATAAAACTACGGAAAATGTCATAATTTTCTAATAAAGTGGTAAACTATTATATTGTATAATATATTATGGATTTGTAAATACTTGCATAATCTATAAATAAATATGCATCGGTATATTCTGTACTCTGTACAAATAGGACAGCCAGAATAGTGTATAAGCTCAGCTGAATGCTGAATGACCATATAACGAACCTGGCACGACATGGAAAATAACGAGCTATATAATATTGTACAATGTACAATGCACATTGTACATACATTACAAAATCAAAGGGCAAAAACACTGTTGAAAAGTCCTAAATACAATTTTGATGATTATTTATTATTTTTTTCACCATGTTGAATGTATGCAGTACGAGAAATTTTTATCATATTTCGGGAATATCCACAAATAATAAAGGGTACGAAGTATAATAATAGGAATAAAAATACAGTATACAGAATACAATTGGGTGAATAAAAACTTATTACATGTAATTTTTGTAAAAAGTGTAGGGAAAGCTAATAGCCTACGACACGTTACCCCAATTCATTCATTCATTCATCCATTTCATTCACTGGTTTACCTACTACCTACGACCTACCCTTCATTTTACTAATGTTGTGTGTGTGTGAGCAAAACATTGTGCCCAATATTTTTCTGTATTTGAGGTAGCTACTTTTAGACATGCTGCCTTTTTATTTCACGTCATTGTGCGTTCAAATATGAAGTTTTATAATGTACAATGTACATATAATGTGACTATGTACGGTGTTCTGCTTTTAGGTAAACAACTGCACACATGAGAAATTAAAGGTAGCTTGGGGATCAGAACATACCATGGCATAATAAGTGTACATTTACAGTATCACTGTAAATGGATGTTGTGTTGAATAGTACGGCTTGTTTCTTGTTTGGCCAGGTTCCTTTTTGCCCCTGTGTATTAAAAGTATGAAGAAAGTATAATATTATGTAATATGAACATAACACACAACACATGAACGCAAGAATCAATAGTGTATAGCTTTCTGTAGAGTACAAGTTTGTACAATAAGGATAATTTCAACAATAGACGAATAGTTAGTTTTATACAAGATTGTATATTGTTTTTATTCAATATTTCCATTCTTCCATAAATTCCATAGATGCAGGCATACAAAAATGATTGAACGAATAATTATAGTATGTATAGGTACATTTGTACATAAAAATATAAGTAGACACATGAATCACTGTCGATTAATATACATATGAAAACACGTTTAAACTTTAAACAACTGAATACAAACTTTTTCTCAAATACATGTTTTTTTTCATTCTTATATAAATATATATTATGTATGTATGTGTATGTATATGAATATCGAGCTAACTTTTTCTTGGTAGTTTACAGTCCATTTTAATATATGTTCTGTATTTTAATAATAATAATAATAATAATAGTGATAATATAACAACAACAATAATAATTAAAGTACCTAAAGACTGAGCACAATGGGAAAATATTTTATATATATGTACGATGTACGTAATACGTAAGTATAACTAAGTAAGTGGCGACAATGGGTTTAAAGTTCATTTTCATTAAAAATCTGAAACATACAATAATCCATTGAGGCCGTAGTAAGCAACTCTTTTGTTTAAGGATATTACTTACTTCATGTTTTTGGATAAAATTCATAATTCAAAAAATCTGTAAAAAGAAAAGCAATAGTCGCCACGGAACAAAGGTAATATGATTTCCTTAATCCTCTTATACAGTTGAAAACTCAGGTTTTAAATTAAAAAACTGCTCAAATTTTGTTACTGCTAACGTTACAACATAATGTACAAAATACGTGATGTGCAATACACACGTATTATGTGTGTATATTATATTTATAGTGTACCCGATAACCTAGTATTTGATTACGTAATTTTTAATTGACCAATTCCTGTTTTTTTTTCAATTTTTGTCATGTCTTCTCAACACATTTCATACTAAATTTTTACAGTATACAAAGTGTGTTATTGATTTTTTTCCATTTGACATTTGATGATTTTTCGTAAATCGGTTTACGGTTTACTGAAATTTTTTAGAGGATACACTGACACTGCGTACATGTTTTTAGTGAACATATTTATTGGGGTAACATCAAATTGATTGAACCTGATATATGTATGCACATATTACATATCTAAAAATGTCTATTGTAGAAATCTACTCATTTCATGTATATAATATGTAATATGTATATTATAATATAATAATGTAGTCTTACACAAAAGTTTGCCTATCTTTATGTTGTGTGTACTTTCACCTGAAACCTACAAACTAATTATTGATTCCTTTTAACAGGCTCACCGCTATAACATAATATCAGTATCAGAACATTTTCCTACACAGTCAACAATGTCAACAAAAAAATTAGATCAACACGATATATAGTAGCTCTAAGGACTTTTACTTTCTTCTCCCTTTCTACAAATTCCATGTTCCACTGTCCTAACAATATACATATACATACATGCATGCATACATGTATGCACAATACATAATGCATTATGCATTATACATGTACAAATGTAAACATAGTTTGCAATAATAATTTTTCAATTTTATGGAATCGTTTTCGAATTTTGAAGTATGCGTGTCATGCATGTAAGTATGATGCAAAAAATTCACTAATAAATACGTAGCAACAAATCGTGTGAGCTCAACTGTATATTCTTCATGTCTTTGTGTTTTCTTACTATACAAGTAGTACTAAAAAAACTTAATACTTAATGGGAATTGGGAATCATCGTGTCCTAATCATTTTTTAACACACCACCTTCTAACTAATCAAAGTGTCGTACTTATATACACATACATATAATAAATATCTAGATAACAAGTTACTTGTAAATATATACATATTTACAGTGTATTTTTTCTATACAATACATCAGTACGTCCATTCATTATGTATATTATGTATGTAATTATATGTATTCATATCATTGAAATAGGAAAACAGAACTTTTATTGTGACTAGTGGTTATGTATAACTCTCTTTCTTGATAACATTGTAATAATATTATCGTAATATTTGTATAATAAATTTATATTTATCATTAATCATTAGGTTTTAAACAATAGGAATAAGAAATCGTTTAAAATACTAAAAGTAAACTATCGTTATTATTAGTCATTTTTATGTACTCTATATATATAAACTGTATTTACATATAACCTATATACATATACATATAATTATATTTACAATTTTTACATTTCATTTTATGCATTCGAGCTTTTACTGTGATGTAGTAGTATAATGTATAATATTATTATATAGTAACATATTGCAACATACTTAACCCTTTCCAATTTAAATACACACATAATTTGCCATGTATGTATTTAATATTTTATGTACATCTTCTTACGGCTTTCAGTATTGAGCCTACTTATTTTCAATATAGTAATAATAATAATTATTATTAATAGTAGTTTTTTATTACTAGTAATGGCATTAAATTGAAAGTAACAATAATATTGTACCATATACATATGTATGTAGTATTAGAATAGTTGTAGATTTATCTATCATAATATTGTATCAGATGATTTTTTCTATAGAACTCTTCCTATTTTTATGCATGTATGTGCAATGTGCACATATCTATACGTATATTTTTTATTCATTAGTTATTACAGTACTTTCTCAAGCATTATTTATGTAGATAATTTCAATTTAATTTTCAATGAAAACTGAAAATCTGCTGATGCTGATTTGCTTTCTTTTAAGACTTTCACTTTGATCATTCAGTTTTTCTTCACAGCACTTTCGAAATGGTAGTGTGATTATTATTATTATGTGTGTATACGTTGTACAGTGTATATGTGTTTATTCAGTTGAATAAAACCTATACAGGATGAATGGTGTGATTAAAGTAGCTCGGTTATAGGATTTATGATGGAGATTTTGAGGAGGAGGAGGAAGTTTAAAAACTTTTATGTGTGTGAAACTTTCTCCACATTATTTTCAGTTTTACCATATATATATATATATTATACGTACAGATAATGTTGTAGTTTAGAAGATACATGGATTATTATTCTTTTCTCGCACTTTCCACGTTTTAGAGATTACATGCTTTTTTTTGTATAAGTTACAGATATTATACCGCAGGATATCATAATTATGTTTTTATGTACATTTAAGAGAGCTTAGAGAGTGTGTTGTTTACGTTTTAGGGAGAGTTGAAATTGAAGATTTTGTATTGTATATGATAACTTCAATTTCAAAAAATTGATATGATCCCTATTACAATATGTAATAATATATCAATTATATCAACTATATTTATACTATTGTTATTGAATTATTGGTATTTGATAACAATATTATATAGTTAGAAGATATTATGTTTTCCTTAAACTCTCTCTCCATTGTACACAATTGTTTTGAATGTCCAGTGGAGAGATTTTATTACAAATATGTATAACATAATAGTATAATTTAATATAATTACTTATTAATAGTAATTAAATAATTGTATGAATATTCTTATTTCTTTTATTGTAAATATTTTTTGTATTAAATTAACAAATATAAAACTTAATAATCACTTTTTTTCTTGTTTATTATAAAGTCACCAGTGAAAAACGTTTTATTACTACCATTCTTTCTCTTTCTCACTAATTTTCTGAAGGTACACCTTATTAGTAACAATTTAATGATATTAACATAATAATGATAATAATTATTATTAATTATAGACTACATACTGTATAGTACATTGTTGTAATTTTATTATCGCCCATATTTATTATGTGATTTGGTATATATGTGGTAACATGTATGAGGTATGCATGTATGCATAGTATGTAATGTAATTATTGGATACATACCTAATACTTAATCTGCATGTATGTATACTATTTATACTTATATGTACTTTCTGCCTTTCTTACAGAACATATTAAACACTGGAAATGTCTTGGAATAGATAAGATACAAGTTGTTAGACAAAATAGGTTTTTACTTCGTATCATCTCCACGTTATACATTATGTTACAATGATTTTTTTTTGTATGCGTAACACTATATAGGTATTCAATATCATCAGAATCCAGAAAAAGAGTGGGCAAATGACGTAATGTGTACAATGTATAGACCACACATATTGTATAGTAAATATATGGAATACATGCATGTAACAAGGACAAAGGACGAATTTTTATAATGTCAATTGTTTCAAGATTTTCCTTTGTGGTGAAAGGTGAAAGTAAAAACTGCGTTATTTGTGGGCTTTGTGTTTTGGGCATTTGTTTATGTTCTGTTGGGATTTGGGATAGCCAATATGGAATTTTACTATGTATTTAGTATTTAGTAATTTCACTATGTGTAAAAAAAGTCACTATCTCGTAGCTACAAGATTTTTAGGTATACATATTTTTATGCGTTTAACAGTATCACAGAAAAAATATAAAGATACAAAAGAAAATGTTTGTGTTGTATTATCATTTTAGCAATGATTATTTTTTCAAGTATAGTATACAGTTATATATGCTACATAGACTATGTAACATAGTATATATGTAGTAAATATTTTGTGTACATGGTAAGAGCTATATAATATTATTATGTATTATGTTATACAGTATTAAGATTGTATTGAGTAGAGTGTCACTGATTTGATTACTAATCAGCAATTATAGTGTTAGTTAGAGTAGTAATGTAACGTGTAAGGATACAAGTTGACTGAATTCTGTTTTGTACGATGTGTCACTACAGAAAAAAATGTGACGAAGAAAACTTTCTCCCCTGTTGATGTCAACAAATTTGGAGTATTAATTAATTCCGTTATTGAAAAAAAAACTTAATTGCAAAGCTTTTCAAGATAATCAATTTTAAAGAAGCAAACATAAAAGTCACAAAATGGTTAGCTCAAAAAAACGTAAAGCTGTGTAGGTGTGTACTTATATTTTACATACTGAAAAGAAATTGAAAGCTAAATACACATTTAATTTTCCATTCATTGAATACTGAATTTTCATTTAACGGAACATATATATGTTACCGTCATTTTGTACAGCCAGTCAATGTATACAATAACTGGTCAATGTGTACAATGACTAGTCAAT
>JAQGBH010003290.1:0-20424 GCA_034698265.1 Sminthurinus aureus | reverse complement strand
AATTTTTTCCGATCACTACTTTAATTACAATTAAATTTTTAAGTCAGTGATTTTTTTTGCCCCTGATTTTGTTTGCCCCACGTTCCCCTACGTACGACAGAAGCAGAAATGCAAGTTTTTTGGTAGGATGAAGAAACTGCGAGTGTTGAAACTCTGACTGAAGGATGTCAAAGTTAGTTGATGGGATATATAGGGATATAGTCATATAATATTAAATAATATATTAATCAAGTATTTTGTCATCTTTGTCTTCAAGTGAAGGAGGCGGGAGGGAGGGAGGGAGGGGAGCTGATGATGAGTGAGAGTGAGAGGGACAGAGGCTACGTACACACATCACGGGGTCACTCTAAATAACTTATTCTGACTATTCCCAAGTAGATCTCAAAACACACACAACACTTTGCTCATACTTTTTGTTCTCCTTCCCTTCTCCCGAATTTCACCACATTCAAACTCTTTGCAGTGTATTAGTTCATTCTAGTCCAGTCCCCCGGTCAAAACCGTCAACTCTCTTAAATCTCAAATATTAAAACTCAAAGCCAATTTCCCAATCTGATCCCAGCAAAATTATTTCATCCGTGTTGATAGTGAGTAGTGAGTATTGATATAGTGAGGTGAGCTGAGCTGGATGAGGAACTGCTCTTGTCAAACAACTATCTCAAGGTGAATCCAGAAAAAAGTGACAATAGAATCAGTCAGTGTAATTAAATTGATTGAGCAGGAACCAGCAGTGAGGAGTCAAGATATTCCAATTCCAATTCCATCTCTATTTTTAAAAAGTTGAACACATGTCACACGGCACAAACCTCAAATCCGTAAAATCGTGAAAAGAAATTTCTACGACCCAGGAACAAAGAGACAAAGAGATTTACTTTTATTGGGTTTCAGTATGGAAATTAAAGATAAAGAAGAGGAGTTCCGAGCCGCGGTCAAATACATCCATCAACTACCTACTCAAGGTAATTAAAATACAATCCAAACCACACACACGTCCAAGTACATGCGACAAGGTGTTGAGCACCCTTTTTTGACACAAAAGTATTGTGAACCGAGTGCACGCGTCATTTGAAAGCTCATCAAGGTTTTGTATTTAATCCGGAATTTAGAAAACATTTAAAAGCCATCAGAAAAGAGAAAAAAACTATTTTTCATACGCCACAATAAATTCCAGTTCAGTCCAAAGAAAACTAAGAAATAGCAACTTGAATTCCAGATTGCGTATGTAAACAATAAAATGGCTAGTTTCAGAATAAATATTTTTCAATGGGAAATTCCCAACCACAGGGCATTAAAAAAACTAGCACTGGATAATGTGATTAATGTGGCACTTTGAAGCTAACCCAGTTTCCACACACTGTCGAAATGATATAATACGAGTTGCGGATTGATGTGGAAAGGAGGACGGTGTAAAATCTCAAAACTCCATCATGAGCTTTTAAATGATGTATCTGTTCTACAAGAATTCACACATACAATTCTGTCATCAGGGCGGGGGATGAGAATTTGAACGGAATTAGTCTGCTCAAAAATAGTCCATTTTCCCAGAATTCCTTGTGAGAATTTGAAATAGTTGACAAATGTGGAAATGGAAGCTGTTAGAGCTTTCTTCCTTTTAAATCAAATCCCGCCGCCTTCCCCAAATTTCGGATCAGAACAGAACAGAGAACCTGTAGGGAGGAACAAGAATTGAAAAAATAGAAAAAAAATGATTGAGTGTGCGTTCTGCAGGAATTAAACTCTCAACTCGGAGAGAACTGATTGAATAATGAACAACTGAGCAGTTCCAAACTGCATAAAATATTATTGACATGTTTTACGGGAAATTTACAAACCTTTTTTTGTCAACGTGTTTAAATGTGTGTAAATGTGTGAATATTTGATTACTTTGATCTCAGGTCCATATAAACCGTCTGTTGAGAGGAAATTAAGGTACGTGTACTACACTTTGAATACCCCTTTGTCGGTCTTATAGCTGCCACATATATTTAGTCCACCCATCAAAACTCCTTGACCACTTGAACAATCCCCATTTAATTCTTGTACTTGGAGAGTGTGTGTACTAATCCTATTTATTTATTTATATTTACTCTGTTCCAGATATTACGCCTTGTACAAACAAGCTGTTCATGGTAAACCAACAAGTTCATTTTTGTAACATTCAAATCAAATTACTTTTCAAAACAAAACAGAATCTCAGTTTAATTTTGATGTGTCCGTGTTTTGAATGTGGTTGATGTGAACAGGGAAGTGCAGAGTGCCGATGCCGCCGTTCTACAACATCACAGCAAGGGCCAAGTGGACCGTGTGGGACAGTGTGGGTGACATGCCGCGACATGAAGCCATGGACTTGTACATTCAAGAATTCAAGAAAGATTTCACCAAATTTGCGAACGTTGCCCCTGCTTTGCCGTCCTGATCACTCGTCGCTCTTCTTCTTCATTTGTTCTCTTTTTTTACATTGTCCAGACTATTTTCCCGTATTTTCCGGACTTTGCAGCATTTATATTTTACATTCTCATCAATCTTATTTTTGAGTATCAACCTTTTGTTTTTTCCTCACGCCTAAAACCCCGAGAGTTACGAGACTTGTATTTTTGTTTTGATATTTCACTTCCTCAGATAAAAAACCATTATTTTATCGTTCTGTAACATTCAGAGTAGAAAATGTTCCGCCTTAACATTTTTTGTCAGGAATGGGCGACTTTTTTCCCTGTTTTTTTGTGAGCGGGTTTAGACTGAAAATGGAAAGAAATAGAAAAATTTGAATAAACTAATTTTTACACAAATCTTTTTTGATTTAGTTTTACTGTGCACTAAATTAAATTCATTTGTCAAGATGAAATTAAGAAAACCACCCACCTCGTGCTCACACTCACTCTTTTCATGGTTATTTATTCAGTTGAAGTGTAACTGAAGAATCCCCGGGAATTTTTCAATCCTATTTACATGTTAATGATTGAGTATGCAAAAACAAGATTTGTGTGGTGATTGTTCAACTACCCTGAAAATTTTTAGAGTTCCAGGTTTTTAAGAGAAAAGTATTGAAGATAAATTAATTCGGTCAACTTTGCTTGTGACTGGTTCTAAATTCTGTGTTGAGGAATATTACCCCTTGACATTGTCATTTTATTTCAGCCCATCCGCCATCATTCTTCTTTTCTCTCTTTCTCTCTCTCTTTTGTTTTTGGGGAAATAAAACAAAACATTTGTATAGACAACTTTTAAAAATATCAAGTACTCAATTTCCTTTCATCTCATTTTAACTCACATTTCACCTTTTTTATGCAGAATTCATAAAGTAAATCTTAGGTACACTTTCGAGCCCAAACGGAAAATAGAACACCAAAAATGAGGTAAAAAGGGGGGATCACATTAATATGATCCATGTAAATACTCAACTCCATCATCTTCCAAGTTTATTTTAAATTCCCCATCCGATGAAAGTTTGTTTATTTTCATTAGTATCCATTGGAAATTATGTACACACGATTGAGGAAACTGAAGTTAAAAGTCTCAAGTGTACCTAAGATTTACTATATGAATTCTGCAAAAAAAAGGTAAACTGTGCTAATTAGTAAACAAAAAAAACAATTGGTTAAACCAAGAAAATGGCGAAGAAACGAAAATTTGGTAATTCCGGGCGTTTCAATTTGCCACCTCAACGATTTTGATGTATTTAATTGTAACGTGTACTTGTTTTGTTCCTCCTGTCTGTCTATAATTTATGTGACTGGTTTTACAATTTCCCTCTGTTCCGTTTTGATAAAATGACGGACCGAGTGCAGAACATTGAAAAATACAACTGGAATTATTTTGACAATACTTTCATTCTTGCGTATTCTAAGTCCTGATGAATGTGCGTTGTGTGAATTAGAGGAAGACATTGTTGAACTGCTGGTGTGTGGAAGCTGTTGCACTGGACTCGGTCATTCGTGTCCATGTTTCCAGAATCTCCTGTGCTTCATCTTCTTGTGTCTAATTTGGTGTGATTCGTTGTTTGTGGCCGCTGCTGCTGGGTGCTCCAGAATGTCCATGAATGTTGTCCATGCATGTTGTGTTTGTTGGATGTGAGACAGAGAATGTTTCCGCTCAAGCCCTTATCAGTTCTCCGTCCAGTTCAACAGATTTCAACACCGGACAGGTGAATGATAAGGAGTCGAGACAGATGACACGCTCACATCTTTTCCACCTTATCCAGCATTTCTTTCCAGCTCGTCCGCTACCCTCTTTTTTCATAATCTACAAACAAATTAAAGGGAACGATTATGAATTAATGAACGATCATGGTTTTTAGTTGTACAGAAAATTGGACATAAAAAAGTAGATGGAAGGTGAATGCTCATGATTTTTAAAGTCTTTCAAGTTACATGACAAAACATTACTTGGCAGTGTAAATGGTTTTGATCCAGCAGAAATTTTGAGCGGCGTCCAAGTCTTACAAGATTTTAATATTTTCTTACTCAATTTCCACCGAAATTTCAAACGGCGTCGAAATTGAGCAAGATTTTAACATTTTTCGTGCTCAATTTCCAGAGTAAATGAGATGAAAGTAGTCGTAATTAAAGGTCGGGCAGTGAAGAGCTGTTTGGTCAAGGAGTCGGCTTCTGAATCAAGTTGACGTCGGACATGGACGGGACATTTCTTGGATGAATTGTTGATGCAGATCCCTTTTCAATTGATGGACAGTGACAAATGTGGAATGCCAACTTGTCTCTTTGTAATTGTCACCGAGTAGGACGTCTTCAAACGTCTTCTGAGGTGTGCAAATGAATTAATTGTTTCTCTTTTCAGTCTAACTGCAGGGATGTCAAGACGCTTTCTTCGGTTGGCTCCTCCCAATTTTACAAGGATCACTTTGGACGGCTGCAGAAAATACAGAACAAGAAAATGCACAAAGTCACGTGGAAACTTGAGGAGCAATTGAACACTGACAACTGACACCAATCAAATCCGTCTCAACTATTGTTACACTTTTTCTCAACTCTAAAATCGGAAACTTTGCATATTTTTCACTGGTTAATTTCAATGTAATTCCCACCCTCACCCCCCTCCCCTCCCTCTACAGTGGAGTCAAGTATAAAATGAAGAGGTCAAGTCGAGTCAAGTGCGGAACGGGGTGTAAAAGTTATTGGTCGTGATAGCAAAACAAAATTGAAATGATATCCTGGGTTTTGTAGTGGAAAAGTGGAGTAGAGCACAATTGATTTAGCAGAGCGCAGACTCATTCCAATTTCCAATGACACCCGACTCTTAGGTGGATTATCAAGTTTTGTTAGGTTGCGAGATAAGAGACATGACATGTGAAGTGCAAGTGGTGAATTGTAGGGAGAAGGAAACAAAAGTTGTCTTTGTCTTCTCCTTCACTTCCTTCCCTTCCCTTGCCTTGCCTTGCCCTGCTCTAATGAATCCAATCGCACCACATATTCCTCTACATTTCCTCGAGTTTTAGACATGACACTTTTGAATAAATCCAGCTTGAACCACCAACTCCTTCTCCTTTTCTACTTTTATTGCCACAACTGTAAACCTCAGCTCCGTTATTATTATTATTCTGAGAGGGAGAGAGAGAGAGAGAGAGAGAGAGAGAGAAGGAAAAACACGAGCACAAAATCAGTTGCTGTAGATTAGGAATGAACAAGTATAATGTATAATTGTGTGTGCTGGATACTAAACAAATTCAACAGTCCAGCTCTTGTTAGTTTTGTGCCATTTTGAGGACAGGATAAAAGAAAATAAAATGGGACGAGGATAATTGGAATAATGTTGACAAAATAAAGATTTCCTATGTTTTGAGCCACATGGCGGATTAATTAAAAGACAACCAACTCACTCACTCACTTGACACATGAAATCAAACTGAGAGACGGAGGAAAAGGAGAAGAGGAGAAGAGAAGAGGAGAGTTGAAATGTGAAGGAAGGATGCGTATGGGATGGATGGATGTGAATGGAGGGAGCCTGCGAAAGGACTGAGGAAAGGAGGACGACACATCTCCAATATTTACTGTCTTTCCTTCCTAAGGTCGCCCGCGGCACGAAAGACACAACAGACTCAATAAGATGATCCCGAAGAACTCACGATGAGCTCAACTCAACTCGAAATCTACTCCAACTGGCAATTAAAAATGAACAATTTGTAGTCATTGAAAATAGGGGATATTCAATGTTTCTGTTGGTGGTACTTTGCCCCAAAATCCCTCAACCGACTCGTTCAAAGTTCTATCCGCGTTTATCCTTGAAGCCAGAGAGTAGAGCCAAGCTAAGCTAAGCTAAGCGAGTGAGGATCCTTATCTCTCCGTATAATATTATTTAACATGGATATGTTATTTGGATATACTCTACTATACTCTGTTGTATATAGTGGGTTCTGTGGCAGTCATGTCATGTGGAGACGGGGTCAGAGGGAAATATATCCATACTCTACAAGAGAGATTATGTAAATAGAGAAGAGACGAGCAGAGAAAAATGTTATTATATTTTATCTGTAGTCACAACTCGTTCACTCACTCACTCATTCATTCATCCATTCATTTGCAACCACGGATCATGTAGTGTAAGCGTAGTGTAGAAAGGATATAAAATATCCATCAGTCGGAGTAACATGAGGAGTTGAACAAGAGACGAGTAAATAAATAAATAAATAAATAAATATGTGAGGGAATGCGTACGAGACGAGACGAGTTGAGTTGAGAATTGAGAGTTTAATGGGCGATCCAATGACGAGGAAACCAAAGACTGCTTCTTTCATCCAAATGAACCACACCAAAGACTTGGGGAGACTACACATGACCACATGCTGCATTTACACTACATTCTCTCTCTCCTCAACTCACTCATCATCTCATCTCATGTCACAGTCTCTTCTGTTCTGCTCTGTTCTGTTCTGTGCTGTTTGTAGTGCAAAGTCCTGGTGAGGAAAAAGAAGTACACAGATGGATGATGATTTTAGACAACTTATTCTCAATCTGTCCTCTTTGATTCTCTCCAAACCCAACACATTAATTAAAGAGCACATTAGAGTTTATTAATCTCCACTCCATTCACTCCTCCGCTGGACATGGAGACATCTTTCGGCCTCTCCTCGCACACCCACAACTGGATGTCTGGAGATGAGACGAGGAACATGCTCTACTTTGGTCACATGTCCATCTCAAATCCAGACTTATCATACTCGTCTTAATCCCTCTTTCGCACTTTCCCCATTTCAACATGTTCACTCCACACGCCAATTACTTTTTATACAACTCCTCCTCCACTCATCTCATCTCATCTCATCTGCTCTCATAATTACCCAACTCTAGCTCATTTCACACATTTTATTCATTACAGTCACAGTCACAGCCAGTCCCAATCTCAGTCACAAGAACAAATACATTCTCTATTTCACAGCTATAGATTTGCGAATCCACTGAGATGGAGATGGAGTCAAAGCCTGGGCAAAGCATTTCTGTCTCAAATCTCACATTTCATCTATTTCAAAGCACAAAACTCAGTTCCAAGTTTCAAGGCCATGTATGAAAAGTGAGGACAAAAAGAGTTCAACTCGGCCATTTTCCCCTTTCTTTATCTGACTTTTCCAACAAATGTATTCCTCCTTTTTGTTATTCCTGTAGAAATGCCTAAGCGTTTATGATAATTTCCTCCTATTCTATTCTGTTCAAGTCACAGTTTTTTCTTGCATGACTTTTGGGGAATTTGATAGACGGAGCATCACCGAGATTTTACGTGAACAAATGTGTTCAAAATACTCGAGACTGAGAACAAGAAGGTGGAACGAGCAGTTGGAAAGGCATGGAATTACACGGAATGGAAGCATACAGTTTTCTAGTGCGTTGTCTTTGAGAGAAGAAGGAAAGGTCATGTGTCATCGCCCTCTCTCCTTCTTTTTGTCTGTTTAGTCAAGGATCTCTGCTTCTCAAGGAACGCAAATAAAAGGAGATTAACAAAGTGCACTCTTGATTCATTCATCGATCCATTGACGGATTGGTGGATCCAGTGACCCAGTCTCGTGGACTCTGTCCTGTCATGCCACCCCAAACTTGACACGACAACTCCCCAACCCACCCACCCACCCGCATCTCATCTACATTTCCTCACAACAACTAACAAAACCCAGACAACCTTCAACTTAACTCTGCACACTAAATCTTTGTGCTGTTCTCTTCTCTTCCTCTCGCTTATCGCTTCCCTTTTAAATAAACCTCAACCTTGCAATTCCATTCCCCATTTTTACCTGAATCAACAATTATTATCTTTTGATTTCTTCCCGTTCCGCTCATCCCCAAATTCCTCTTCTATCCACTAACCAAATCAACTTGTGGACTCAAAATACCACCAGAGGATTTCTCCTACAACTTCACACCCACATCCTCCATATTTCTCCTTTCTTTCCCCATATTTTCAGGATGATTTCAAATGTTTGACATAAAATTGGATCCATTTTGCACCTTTATTTGGTGGGGATTTTGGTGCTGAATATTTGTGTGGAGCACTCGGATGCAGATCCACCGGTTTGTCGGACGTGGATGAATCTGGTTGGTTGGACTGGATTTGATTGGACGGGAAATGGTCGGAGGAGCTGTTTCTTTAGTATTTGTTGCGGAATGGGCAAGTGATTGAGAGGGATTTTACAGTCCAGTTTTTACATGCGAGAAATGAAGGGAAAAATGATAATTGAAATGGGAGAGAAGAGGAGGAGAGGAGAGGAGGAGGAAGAGGAAGAGAGAGGGAGACAGTTGTACAAGTTCCCACATCCAACAGCCCAGTGTTAAAAAATGATAGCCATCAAACGTGTAATCTGCAATATATCAATCCGCTCTTTTCCCCTTTCTCTTCTCCATCTCGGCGTATTCTCCGCCTATGCACACAGCACAGGAGAAAAGAGAACAGATGGAAGACGTAATATCAGAAATATGTGTATTCCAATATGCTTCACACCACACAGACAGACAGAGGATACTAAAAGGAGAGAGGAGAGGAGAGGAAAGTTCATTTCTCGAATGTTTATGTGTGTTGGGAGCGGAGGCAGAGACTCGTTCTAAATTCTCCTTAAACTCATCCAAAATGGATCTGTATGTATCTGCATGTGGGGGACTGGAACAAGTGGGATGACTCGGCTAGCCCAAAGTCTGCATCAAATTCAAAATGCACCAAACAAACTAGATGAAATTTCTCCCTTTTATTTCCTTTCCTTTCCTTTCTTTTCTTTTCTTTTTTTCCTCCACATCTTGGAGAGAAAGAGCAGAGCAGTGCAGAGCAGTGCAGAGCGTAGATCGTGTAGGATGTTCTCCGTAGATCTAGTAGCATGTCAAGGTGAATAAATAAATAATAACCGTGTAAAAGGCGCCAGATCATTCTCCCTTCTCCCATTCTTTCCCATACTTCTCTCTCTCCACTCTCTCTCTTCCTCTACCTATTCCGATGGGGATACTAACATGAGCTTTCTCTCTTTCTCTCTCTCACCTTCATCTTCTTGTTTTGCTCCCTCCCCACCCCTCCCGCCCCTCCCCCTCTCTTCTCTTCTCTCTCTTCTCTTCCCTCTAAATACATGTATCTCTCCTCCATTTCTCGACTCTTGTTATAAAAGAAATTTCAGGTATGCTCCATCTCCTCACGTCTACCCCAAATAATGTATGTCTCCTATTTCTCCTCTTCTCTCCCATTTCATTCCATCCACCCATCCCTCACACACACACACACCACACACAGACAGACGGAAGAATGGAGCAAGAATCCAACTCTTGCTTATTTTACTCCCTGCTCCGCTCCTGATATTACCTTTTTACTACAGATCAACATGAATAAAATGGAAAGGAAGGAGCAGAGCGGGATTCAGACAACTACAGATGCACAACCAGCAAAAACATGTATTTTAACAACTGTTTAATATTTAAAGCCCTCGTCTACTCCGGATCATCTTCCCAGCTCCGTCTCCTTCTCCATCCTCCATCCATCCATCCATTCCACTCCCAGCTCCCATTGTCCAACTTTAAACCGTCTCTCTGACCACCTTGTTCCATTCTCCGATCGATCCACACCCAACCTTTTGTTCTATCTCAAAATATGCGCTGCTCCAACTTAAACTAAACTACACTGACTTTTTCACAATTATTTATCCTTTGCTAATTTTGTCTCTGTATAATTAACCAAGTTTTCCCTGGACACAGGATTCTCGTCTACAACTGACACATGACATGACTGAGTAGCACCCATTCCTTGCTATTTTAAATCCAACCCCAAACAATAAAAGACTCTCTAGAACGAGAATGAGAAAGAAGTAGAATAAAAGTATGAGAAAGGGATATGGCAATAATACAAAATGGCAAAGAAAACAAGTCATGTGTTGTTTGAGGGATAGAAAAGTTGGGAAAAGTGGGAGAAGAAGGGGAAGGAAGAGGGAAGCAGAAAGTTGGAGCAACAAATTCAGTCTGCGTGTCTTGAAGTGAGAGGAGAAAAAGTGGAACAAGGAATGAAACGGGATAAAAAAGAATCCCGACTTGAGATTTTCCAGCGTCAACTGGAAAAAATCCAGAGAAAAGGCAAGAAAAAGAATGGTAATGATAGAAAATGCTTCCCTGTTCCGTGCCTACCATCTATCCAATCTCTGTCCATCCATCTCTCTCTCTCTCTCCTCTGCAGAAATGCGTGCAGCTGGATTGAGACTGGAGCGACGGTGCTGCCTTCTGCTCCACAACCCACAAACTCGCACTCTGCCTGAACAAGTAAACCCGGAGCGTAAAGGAGACACGGAGAAACGGGGCGGGGATGCTGAATCTGGATCTCAATACATCTTTCACATCCTATTCTCCATCCTCTACATTCTACATTTTCAAAGCCACATTTTCATTATTCATCCCATTTTATTCCTTTCCACTTTTTCTTTCAACCTCTTTTGTCCACTTGTCCTCAGCTCTTCTCATCCACAGAATTTTGAGGAGTCAACGTAACTAGCTTCACTCAACTCCTACTTTTACTTTCAACACATTCATCTCACAACAAAATATGTAGTAATCCGTAATTAAGGATAAATCAACTCAACTCTAACTCAAAACACACACTTGATCGTCACTTTGTTCGGTGGCGGCTGAAAGCCCTTTGAAATTGACAAGTATGAACCATTATTTTCATGATCAACTCGTAAAGATCCCACTCAGCACGGATCCTTCATTTAAACTATCTATTTTCCTGCTCTCTGCTTTTTTATTTAGAATGTTTTCTGCTCTTCATATTTTTCATTATTTCATCCTACCTTTCCGCGTTTTACTCACTTCTTTTATCTACTTGAACTAATTTCTGACTGCTCTTTCTTCCTCTTCTGCACTTGACCACACTTCTCTCTCCAATATTTCCTCACTAAATATTTCACTTCCTCCTCCTCCTCCTTCCTCCACAACATCCCATATGACAACAAAAACAATTCCCTACCGATTTAAAAACCTCACACCATATCACCCCTTTCCTCGCCCTTTGCACCTTTACCCGCGCAAAAACAGATAGAGAGAGTTACAAGTTGAATCGAATGGAATCAAAGTTAAGTAAACAGAAACACGAGAAACTATCTAAAAAAAGACAATGTTTCAAGAAATCGGAAACCGTAAAATCAAAATGAAAAGACAACTAAGAAACGGAAAGGCTCGGACGGGAATGGAATACAAAATGAAGAGCGAATGAGAGATTTGACAAGGAATCAAAAGTATTCCAAAAAAACAGTTTTATGAAAAAGTCAAAAGTACGGGTTTTATAATAATTATTAATAATAATTGTAATAATAAATAATAATAGTTTGATTTTATCAGTTTGATAAGAAATTCACTTACAAAATAAAGGTGAACTCGGTGATGGAGAAGTATGACGATAGCACTCAAGTTGAAATCCCCTTGAAATTTCTGTCTTGTGAAAAAATAAAAAGTAGTTGTTAGTCACTGAACGATCCGCGCTGAGCATAATAAAGTCACTCATCACATTTCTACAGATAACTTGCAAACTAGGTTTTCTCAAAAACATGTATTTCTTAATTCATAACATGTGAGCAAAAAAGTGGAAACCCCTCAAACGGTCAACTTTACTTTTTTTCATGTTTATAATACACTTCTTTGGTCAATTCTAATCTACTCTCAAAATTTCAAATTCCTAACTCAATTCAAAGTATTTAAAAAAAAATTAGTAAGTTTAAATTTAGCATGTAGCAAATTGCGAGTGGAATTTCTCGCATGTCCAACTTTGAAGACCATTTGAGGGGTTCTTACTTTGGATCTCACATATTATGATATAATTTTAACAATTTCGACAAGTTAAAAAGTGTAAAAAGTTGACACACTGAAGGAAAAAGTCCATTTTGTTGTTGGATGGGCGTCTTGAACCTGGGAGTTTGGGTTGTTTGAAGGTTGGCAGCAGGAGAAAAACTGACTGGAGGAGTTGAGAAGCTGGTGCTGTTCTTGTGTTGCTTTTAAATTCCAGGGAAAAGTACGCGGAAGAGGAGTAAGCGGAGAATTGATTGAGGAAAAGATGTGGTTCGCGGACGGAGATGCTGGAGCAGGAATCAACTACTCGCCATTTTAAACAGAGTCAAAGGGAAAATTCAAAAGAAAAAGCAAAGTAGATTACAAAGGGATTTTTAATCACAAACTGAAACAAAAGGGAGCGGGTGTTATTTCCCTTTCTCTCTCTCTCTCTCTCTTTTCCCTTTTCTTTTGATTAATGAACCAACAACACAGCTAAGGAAAAATTACAGACTCAAATTTAATAGAGACGAGTGCTCTTTGCTCTTTTTCTTACTTTACTTTGGTAAATACTTTGGAAAATGGACTAAAATATATTTTAGTTGCTCCTCTTTTAGGAATGGAAATGAGGACAGCGGTTTTCGTCCCTTTCTCCGCATCCACGTCAAAATTCACAGTAGTTTGCAAATTTAAATGAATCAATCGCCACTCATTTTATCTGCCCATCTAAAAAATCTGCTCTGAAATGAAATACACGAGGAACCAGAAATAAGTGTGTTGGCAAAAGAAGGGAGATCTGAAATTGATCTGAAATTTACCACTCTTATCCTATCGTAAGATCAATCCAGACTCGGATTTTTTGGGCTAATTCAAGAAATTGTTCACCGAATTCTGATTCTACCCTGACGAAAAAACTCGAGTTGGTTTCTATTTTCCGTTTTACATGTTTCATGTTTTAGACTTGAAATATTTGAATTTTATTGAACTGAGCTGAGCCAGCTCAAAAGAATGCGGAGGGATTTTAAAAGTGGAAAAAGTGGAATCAGAGCTGATCTGACCACAAATCGTAGGATTATCAAGAATAAAATTGAAATTGAAATAGAGATTGAAATGTATTAGTGTGACAGAGGAGAAAGTTGTTGTGAGTTTGTAAAGGGTAGAGGAAACAACTGGTAAAAAAGTTGAATGTTGGCGTGTAAAATGGTTTGATAAAATAGGAAATGGAAAGAAAAGAGGTTCAAAAATCTTACCTCATTTTGATGGACGAGAGAATCCGAGTGAGTTGAATCGAGTTGAATCGAGTTGAGTTGAGTTGAGTTGAGTCGAGTCGAGTCGAGTTGAGCAAGATGAAAAGAGGAGAGTTGTCAAATGTATGTGTCCAGATTGTGGATAGGGAATGAATAAAGAGGAAATAAAGGGGAAAGAGAATAAAATAAAGTATGGATAGAAAAGTGGAAATAGGGGAAGCAAGTAGGAATAATATGGTAAATCTGTAGTACGGGATGAGATGGGATGAGATGGGATGAAATGGGATGGTGTGTAGAGCAGAGCAGAGCAGAGCAGAAGGGAGTTTTGGAGCAGTTGAAGAATAAAAGAGAAAAAGAGAAAAAATGAAAAGGATGAGGAAAAAAGGAGTGTTGGTTGGGAATATTGGTTGGGCTTGCAGATGCAGACGAGACGATGTGGACGAGGTAGACTAGGACGAGCTGGAGTGAGTGAGTGAGTGAGATGCGCTGCTCTGTGGTGTGGTGTGACGTAGAGTAGAATTCGGTTGGGAACTGAAAGGAGAATAGAATAGGGCCAACCTTTTACACACACACACACACACACGGCGAATCTTATGTATGCGCGAGTTGCGTTTGAATCCTCAGCTGCCTTCTCCACCTTTATCTCGTTCTGCTCAGATCACAAAACTATCCATCCGTCCGTCCGTCCGTCCAGCCACCCGAATCTCTCTCTCTCTCTCTCTCGCTCTCTCTTCCTCTCTCAATCTGGATCTTGCGCACACAATGTCCTCTGCTCGGCTCTTCTCTTCTCTTCTCTTGTGTTGTGGCTGTCTTCTCGGTTGCCATTCTTTGGTGCAATTTCGGGTTATTGTTGAACCCCACTGCGAAACTCCATGTTCCATAAGGACCAAAATCAAATGATATGATATCATGATATAGCACTCTACGTGGACATCCAATGCATATCTACTACTCTTTTACTCTACTCCCGTAGATCCCCCTCTGCCCTCCCCCCCTCTCCCCGCTCTCCCCGCTCTCCTCTCTTCTCCTCTCCTCTCTCCTCTCTCTCCTCTCCTCTCTCAGCACATTCAACCACCACTCGATAGTCTCAACTACTGTCTTCACTCCAAATAAATGTCTGATTACACATTATTCCGCGACACTCACATCAGTCTCATTCACATCATGTCTCTCTCTCTCTCTCCCTCTTTATACTCTGCACTCTACTCTCTATTCTCTACTCTCGTCATATGTCATAAGCGGATTCCAAATTTTATGCTCACTCTCAAAATCAGTTGTTTCCTCAAAAGGTTCATCCTCTTTATTTTGTTTTAAATGCTGACATTCTCCTTACTCCTTGCTCAACACAATCCCGTTCCATTTTGAATTCCAGCACACACACATCCAGCAACACTACCCGTTTCCCTTCAAACGAGTCAACTTGAGGGACCGCTCAAATCAGAGCTGGACGCACAACACAAACCGGCAATCAAAAATACAACCAGGGCCACATGCACTAAGCAAATAGAAAATACGCACTCATCAGCACCGTAAAATTCAGCACTCCTCGTCAACATTTTGAATGCATTCAAAAGTATGCTACTTTTAGGAATGGTCAATTGTGGCACTGAGACAGAATCAGCCGGACTCAACGGACGCTCCTTGCCACTTTTACATGATCATTTCACGTTCATCCCGTCATTTCAGTGCTTTAAAAGATGGAGCATCCGATGGCTGATCCTGAAATCTTGGAAGGATGAGCGAGTTGTAGAGTCAAGTTTTCATGTGCTAAGTTCTTTGTGGGAATGATTAAAGGGGAAAGAGAGAGAGAGAGAGACTGTGGAGTGGATGAGGAATGTGAGTGGAGATGAGTCCAAAAATGATCCAGGAATTCTGGTGTGGGCTATTGAAAAGGTAGAAAAGACAGGATAAAAGTGAGGAGCAGAAATGAATGATTTTGATATAAAAGTTGGTTGAAGAAGGAGCAAAGTAAAGTAAAAATTGCACATGTGTATTTGTGTGTGGAAATATCGTAGAAGGAGACTGCAGTTCACATTCCACTTTCCACAGCTCTTTCTCCTTCTTTTCCTCTTTCCACGTCTCCATGAGCCATGAGGGGTGTTCCAACGAGAAAGGACGAGAGAGAGAGAGAGAGAGAGCGAGAGAGAGAGGAGATGAGAAAAGATGGCAGAGTTGCCGAATTTCCTCCTCGGGTACAACACAAATAAAATCCAGTGTAGAGGCTGCTCCAGACTTATGATTAAACAGATACAGACCTCTCTTCTCCTCTCTTCTCTCTTCTCTCTCTCTCTAATGCATATACGTCTGTAGTGTGTAGTGTAGTGTAGTGTGGTGTGGAGGAAGGAAGAGGAGCAAAAGATAAGCCTACCGAGAGCTGTGCATTGAGTATGCATCTACGTGGATTTAAGACTCTCTTTTCCCCTTCTTCTCTCCTTCTCTCTCCTTTTCTTCATCCCTCATTTTCTTTCTTACTCACTTTTCTCCTTGCCTTTTTCTTTCTTTCTTTCTTTTCTTCTTGCTATTTTCATAATCGGCTCAAATGTCAAATTTCCATCTTTCTTTTCCTCTAACTGCCGTACATTTACAAAGCTCACTCCCTCACTCACTCAGGATCTCCCACCGTCCATCTTTTATCTTTTCTTCCTCCTACGTCACACTGACTCAAAATTATGCATAAACCTGGTTAGTTGACCTCAGGTTGCACAATCCATCAACTTATTTTTACAATACCTTCTGGAACACCACTCCAGTTTGGCTACCAGCCCTACAAATACAAATAATAACTGAGGACAACATTTCATTTTCATGTGAATAAGATATTGGTGTAGCTGGAATGAAATGAAATGGGCTAATGAAAGAGTCGTCAATTGGAAAGCTGATTTTTGCAAGGATTATTCAATGTTCAGCTCGGAAGAGCGATGCGATGAGCGAGGGAGGATAAAAAATAAAACTCTTATTTTTAAACTCTTCTTTTCTTCTCCACCTCCACCATCTTGAATACTCCTTTCCTTTCTTCTTGGTCACTCCAATCAAATCACCTTCTCCCCTATTTTCAAACATGAACCTCATTTTGTTGCATACTCAAAAACTCCTTCGTTTTTAAGATATTGCAAAATATTAGGTGATTCAGCTCTGTTTGTACTTTTGACAAACTAATAAATTATATTGGTTGAGGGAAATTTGAATCTTGACCGGGTTTTAGCACAGGAGTAAAAACATGTTGTGGGAGATGTGAATAGTTGAGCAGAGAGTAAACATTTAGCTGGGTTTTGTTGTTGTTTGGCTCTTTGTTGATTTTGCTTAGATGAAGAGGGGACAGTTTCTCAATAACTCACAACCAAGTTGATAATTGTTTGATACATTTTCCAGAGCAAAATTTCCAGTGGTTGTGATGGAGAGTTGTGTGTGGGTGTGGGTGGAGGGAGTGGGGGTGGGGGTGGGAAGTGGGGAAAAGGTGAGAGAATTCTGTTAAGGTTGCCGAGGATGAAATGAGAGCAGTGAGCAGTTGCTGATTGGGATGTTGGATGTTGGCATAAAGGAGCTGGAGCATCTTGTCTCTGTGCGTATGAGAAGTGTAAAACGGAGATGGCAAAGTAAAGTAGCGTAGAATTAAGTTGAGTGAGTGCGTGTGTGAGTGAGGGAGGATGTGAAAAGGAGAAAGGCGAAAGTAAACGGTTAAATGCATCAAAAAGAAATTTGGATAGAATAACGAGAGAGATGATGATGATGATGATGATGATGATGATGAGGATGGTGATGTTGGTGAGAAATGGAAAAGAAGGGAAATGTTCTCAAAGAGCGAGATAAGTGCAGAGTCGAGCCGTAGTTTGCCTAAGCACATTGTTACAATGGAATTTTTCTTGCTCCTTTTCTTTTCTTTTCTTTCTTTCTTTTCTTCTCGTCCCTTTGTGCAGAGTGAAGAAGTGTAAGAGACGTGACTAGACACCAAATTTTTTGACTTTTCCTCGGCTCGTTATAACCACGGAAAAAAGAGGGAAAGATGAAGAACGCTACCGATTGATTTTACAGCCTTCACTCTCACTTTTCGCCAGCAGAGCAGCATAGCAGAATAGGAGAATAGGATGATAGCTGAAGCTGTACTCTACTCTACTCTACTCCCCACACACTCAACTCTCAACACTGGCTTCTCCAGCAACTCTTAACTCCTAACACAAGCGCCAACTATCATGAGTCGTGATTCACGACTCAACTGTTTTTAAAGGAATCTGATTGATTCTCCTTCTTAAAATGTTTTTACTACCGCCACTCAACAGTTGCCATCTTCGCAGCCCAACCAATTTCTCCCAGGTCATTTTACACACATTTGGGCCACAACATTTACCTTTTGAGTCCTCTACCCTTTTCACTTGCATCACTTGAAAAATCAAAGGCATTATTTTAGGAATTGTGGTGGATGGTGAAGCGATTGAAGGGATTTCCCATCTGCGACTATATTTGCGAACCTTTTTGACTATCCTACAGCAGAGTACTAAGCTACAGCTACAGGATCAAGCTGGGAGGATTCGCTCTTAACTCTGAGATTTCTACCCGCAAACTGTGTAAAAAGTTTGGATTGTCGTCTGGAAGAATTGATCACACTGAATTGATCACATTTGAGTCCACGTGTTTCTTGAGACTTGAGTCTGATGAATTTTACTTGTGCAGTTAAATAAATTGTACAAGTAGAAGCTGGCGGAGGAGGAGAAGAGAGAACAGAGCAAATCAATATTTGATTATGATTTCACTACTTGCTCATTTCCTCCATCATTTGATCGCTTTGTGGAATTAATTGAAATGTAGCGTACGGGACTGTTCGTGCACAGATTCCCTAATTTGTGTCAAATCTCTCTCTCTCTGAGCTGAGTTGAGTTGTGCATGGAAATTCCGGGAGAAGCAGAAATGGATGGGCAAAATAAAACGGGCGGAGGAGAAAGCGAGACTCATAATTCCAACTGCTGATGATCCAACTACTTAATTATCCAACTGGAGCATTAACATGAAAAGCTTTTTCAGGGGTATTTCAAAATGGGACATTCCTCCGTCTCCTTCCGATTCCACCATCAACTTGACATTTCTCAGCAATCCTTATTCTCCTCCGTCCCCGTCTCCGTCTCATTTCTTTCTTTCCCATTCATTCTGAGATTTAGCCCGAGCTCCTGCAGAAAAATATTAAAACTGACGATGATGAGCGATTAGAAATGTATGCGAGTGGAATATTCAAATGAGAAGAGAGAGAATATCCGATCCATTTTTCCAAAATACAAAATCCATACTCCGTCTCTCTCTCTCTCGTTCACTACTCTTCAGCCCTTTCCCATTTTCAACACAAATTATAAAAGTAAACTAAAAGCGTTTTTTTCATTCCAGTCCTTGCTTTTGTTGGTTGTGATGATGAGGACGCTGGTGCGTGGAGTGCAGAGCAGAAATGAGGCAGACTCAGCAGACTCGACAGAATGAAAAGAGGACAAGAGACTAAGTCAAGTGTGTAAAATCCTCTCTCTCTCTCTTCTTCTTCCTCCACCTACCTTTGAAAACAGGACTTGTCAAATTTGGAACAACTTGCAATCAAAACAAGTGCAAAAAATGTAATTTAACTCAAATGTCCACCTTTTGTTTTGCAGCCATCAAAAACGGGACGAAGCGAGGAAATGTTCTTGCTCCCTTCACTATCACCATTTTTAGGTTGGGCCTTTTTCATTTTCAAGTCTGTGCTCTAACCGTGATTTTGAGCATAGTAAAAGATAAAAGATACATCAAAATGGAAATAGAATGGGAAGAGATGATGATGGGATGGGATTGGGTGGGGGAAATGGGATGCGGAGTTTTTATCATCCTAATCTGAATGTGGATAAAAAAAACGATGATAATAATAATAATATAAATAGAAGAGAAGAGAAGAGAAGTGGATGTAAATGTCCGGAGGGCAAAGGGAAATGTTGTCTGCTGAGAACTGTGAGTGGCGTGAGTGAAAGCTGTGTGAAATGGTGGCCAGCAGTCAGTAGTCGTTCAGCAGTTTGGAGCAACCCATTTTATTCCTCCAGAAAAATACATGCTCAAGTGTGTGTAATGTGCAGAGTGCAGTGCTCTTGTAATGGAAGAGAAAAAAGAAGAAAAAAGGAGAAACTGAGTTGGAAGCTTTGCTGATTTTTCCTCTCATCTACCCAATCTCTTCTATTTACAACTTTTAGCTTTCTTTTTTCTGTTTCTGCTTCTGTTTTCTGTCACTGGAAAGCTGCTGATCGATCGGGGAAAGCACCGAGTCACTGGGAATTTAATTGATTCCAGAGTGGATGCTGGATGCGAAAGATTCGAAAGAAAAATCCTGAGGAGCACAAATGTGAAGAAACTACAAACGTTTCCTGTCTGCACTCCACTCACGCTCTCTATCTATCACTCTCTCTTCCGCACCCTCTCGCTCTTCCTCACAGCTTTGTCTTCCGTCTTTGGCTCGCAGATATAAATTATAGAGCCTACTCTCATGGGCAAGTGTTGAAAGAGGCTTGCATAAATTCACTTAGTTTCATCTTCCATCCAAAATGCTACATGTTTTCATAGGACAACGCAGATAGAAGAAAGCATAGACTCGAGAGTTATGGACGGAAATAGCCAGAACCAACTCTAACTGAATTCTAACTGAGCTGGTCAAGGAAATCAAAATCCCTTCTCCTTCTTCCACCTCACTTCCTCAGTCACTTGAGGAATTCTATGACAAACACAAAATCAATTGGGATCCCTTCAACGGGGCGAGCTGCAGACAACCAACAACTACTTGTGATCCTCCGTATCAAAACCCATGCCAAAACTTGAATCCACATTTGCTTCGCATCTCATCCATTACATTGTAATGTTATGCAGCATCAGATAACTGGTACAAACATGAAGGATTTGAAGGATTTGAAGGAATTGAAGGATTTGAAGGATTTGAAGGAATTGAAGGATTTGAAGGAATTGAAGGATTTGAA
>JAQGBH010003289.1:0-20429 GCA_034698265.1 Sminthurinus aureus | reverse complement strand
AAGTATACAAAAGCTGTTTTGTTTACTGTTGGAAGTATACAACATGCGTTTTGTTCATTCTTGGCAGATCTCGCACGTTATATAATTACTTGCTTACGTTCTGAGATATTCCTTCAACTGCATTAAAGAAGATGAATGTAAATAATCCGAATGCGAATCCATAAAGAAATTGACTCATTTTTATTAGCTATATAATCACTCCAAATTTCTTGTACACCTCTGTCTTCTTTCATTTCTTTTTTCTTAATGCATAGAGTAACAATGTGATGAACTTGACAAGGCAATTTGGTTTGCTGACGACTGATGACACGGACTCAACAAAACTATCTCTCTTAGTGAACAAATTGGATTACTTAATATCTAATTGCGATAACACGATAATAAGTCATATATATATATATAATGTACGAGACTTGAAGGGAAATCACTCAAAAGCTTTGTAGTTTGTATAGTCTCTTTATGTAATATAGATGCACAAAAATGTATGTATATATACATTCATTTTCTTTTTGAAAACTCTCATGTCTATTATATATGTAGGTATAAGTATACAGAATACAGAATGTACATCATCACACACCACTAATGATCTAAGTAATTAACACACCTACAATGCGCAACATGTAGAGATGCTGGAATATTGTACATTGTATGAAATGATTCACTTAAACATGCAACAAATTTGTTCTTTTGATCCAGGATATATACTTATACTGTGCAACACACTGAACAATGAGTAATCACTAATCAGTAATCAGCATCCTCTTGGAATTGAAATTTACATATCATCATTTTAAAACCAGAAAAAACAACTACGGGCTTTTTAATTGAATCATGATAATCCAGTACGTGATAACTGCTCCAATTATCTAGAAAAAAGTGAAGAAAGAAAAGGGAGACAACAAAATAAAATTTACGTGAAATATTATGGAAACGACAAAAAATAATAAACTCTTGTATTGTTGTTTTTAGGTGCAAATTTTTATCGGTTTAAAATAAATGTAAAATGTATTACAGCGGCCAAAAGTTTTTCATCCATAGAATAAATATCCAGTAAACTAAGCGTGAGATGACGACCGGAATTCAGCTCTAGAATGAATGTAACTAGTTTATTTGTCATAATTCTAGAGACATTTTCTTTCCTGTAAATCCACTCTTTGATTCCATCTTCAAGCTGAAAAAATACGAGCATCCAAAAAGAAAGAAAAAAACTTTCAACATAAAAAACTACCAATCTGAAATTAAATGAGAGAAAAATTTGAATATTTCACAACTTTGAAGTTCACTACGTTTCTACTTATTTATACCTTTTTACATGAAACACCAGCATAGGAAATGGCAAAGACATAATATGAGAAATAGAAGAGTTTTTTTCCTGCTACAAAATCAATGGATTGTGGTGTCAAATCTCTTGCAAGTATCCATATATAGAATGGTAGATTGCCAAATACAGCAATTGTCATATATGTAGAGCAAACAGAATTTATAGCCCTCACTGTATTCTGAAGATGAGAAAATTCACTAAAAAACTGGAGAGAGAGAAAAGAAAATAATTTCTATTGATTACTATTTACTGTAGTCTATAATCAATGTTTATAGATATCAAAACACTACGATATTAATAGTCATTTTACACACAGTGTGACGAATATAGATTAGATATTTTGGCATTTACAGAATTCTCATCCACTTGCTTCTGCTGGTGAATTTTGTAGAGAAATTCATCCACCAGTTTTCCATACAGACAAACTATGTAAAACAAAAATACTTCTCCATATTGAACGCAAAAAAAGTCCAACTTGTACATGATGAAAATCAGAATATGTCCCCATTTAATCTCATCTTCTCGCTTTAAGCTGAATTGAGACAACGGTCCAATTAAAACTCCGTTGATGTAATCTTTCCAACTGAAAACCGCTTCCATGAATGTTTCCTCAAATATTAAGGTATTACGATCCTTCTGAGATTCACAAACTGTTAGAAATGCCATAACAAACTTGGTTGTGGAAAACAGGATGGAGAGTACGAGACACTATATTTAAAAATTACAAAATATTTAACTTCGAACCAAATGAATAATCATTGAGCTTTTACAAGTGTTGTTTGTTACAGCATATATTATATAGATATATTTATTCATGAATAATTTATAGTATTATGTAGAAAACATTTTATGTATGAAAAAATGTATATTATTATAGTTTTTTACGGATGAAACAAAACGCTTGATTTCCTTCCATCTCGATCCATGTTCAATTTTTTCCGACAAACGGTTACAATTTAAAGTTGAATCAAAAATTAAGTTGAAAATATTTAGAATTTGAGATTTTTTGGTGCAGAAAATATAAAGTGAAATTATGCGGGTCAATACACCAGAACCATGGTACGCATATTTGAAGTATATCTCGATACTTTGATTCCCGTCAAAGTTTAGGGTCGTAAAGTAGCCAACTCCAGCCGTTAAAGCACACATTTTCATTACCACACTAAATACCTTTGACAAAAAAATTAAAAATCAAAGCAAATATCAGTTTTTCAACATAAAATATTTGTATTATATTATGTTTCTTTCACTTTTTATTGCTGAAAAGTATATGTACATCTATCGTTTACCACACTTGGACAGTATAAAATAGTTGTAAAACTTACAGATTGAATGAAATTTCCAGTGGCAATAAATCTTTGAGATTCTGGATCAAATTTTACATAAAATGGTACTAGACCCAAAAAATAAATAACTCGAAAAAAAGTTAACCACCAATGAAGACAGCTAAAAATGGAAACTTTCTTTATTTTTGGCCTTATTGTATGATTTTGGAGTCGGCTCCTAAAATTCTGCTGTATTTTATTATGTTTCAGACCCATAGGGGAAATTATGAAGGTTTGACCTGACTTCAATTCAGCCATGTTGTCTACAGAAAACTAAATTCATGTATGTAATAATGCAGCATACATGCAATAGAAAATACTTTGAACTGAATAAATGTTTTAGCTTTTTGCCCTTAAACGTATTTTAATGTATACATAATATGTTTAAGCAAATATGCATGCATATTTGCGAGTTCAATAAAATATTATGCTCCTCCAAAATTGAGAGGAAATGTCTCATTTTTTATACCTGTGTAGAATTTACATTAAGAAATGTGCACTATGGATTTTGAAAAATTGTAACTCTCTTTTATGAGACCTAAAAAGTTGATTGATTGATTTTTCAATAAATTGTTTACTTTTATTATGCTAAAACATCCTTATCTTGCATAAATTTACATACAGAACATGTTCTACTAATCAATAGAATGAATACATTATTGTAATATTGAACTTGTGCATATTTTGCATAATAAAAATACACATCTCCACAATAATACTATTATGTAAGTAGCATGACAATAAAATGCGCTAGACAAGAAAAAATCATGAGCTATGAAATCCTTGATGCTTTTTGGCGGGAATCAATTTTCAAATCGTTTTCCTCAGTTCTTAGTTCGTTGCAGGAATCAACAGTCACTTTTTTGTTTTCAAAGGTAAAAGACGTAAAAAAATCGTTCCTTTGTAATTTATTATTGCAAATCCTGTAATTGTGAAATATTAATTGGAATCTTCAATCTTTAAAAGGAGAAACTTCAAAAATCAGGTAAGAAATTGTGTTTAGTGTTTCATATTTATTTATTTTTATCCTTAGCAAAGTGTTTATTATTATTTATTATCGTAAAAAGTTACTTTATATTTTGTCAGTACTTTAGATTTCAAAGTTTCTAACTTGCTTAAATTATTAGTGATTTAAAAAAAATACTTTCATGTTGTTTGGTTTGTTCAGATCAATAATTAAATAATTAAACAACCATTATATATTTTCAGAATTCAAAATGAGGTATGTGGGGGAAGGATGTGAGTGGTTAGAGGACAATATTCTACAAAGTTCTGAACAGGTACTTATAATTTGTAAAACAAAACAGCCAAGCTGCATTGTTATTTATCCTATATTATAGTAAAAGTTTCCTTTGAACATAATAATTTTTTATGATTGCATGTTTGTACATAATATAATGTGGTAATTTTTTTTACAGGATAATTCCTCAACTTCAACAAAACATTCAGTTAAACCTGAGAAGGAAGAAGTTGGAAGTAGTGATTGTAATTCTAGAATGGATTCAATAGTTAAGAAGGAAGTTGCTAATCCAAAATTATGTAAAGTGGAGTTTGTTACAAATCCTCTGTTTCAGGTAATTTTTATTCATACATGTATAACTTTTACTAGCATTTTTATTAATTATTATATCGTAATTAATTTTTTTTAAAGTGGTTTTCAATTTTGATGCGGGTGTACTTTCATATAAAACTAATAAAAATTAATAATACGGATTATTACTGTACGTACTATAATATTATATGTGTTTGGTTTTTTTTGTCTAAATAGCGTCGTCAAAGCCTTCGATTGAGAAATAAACCTATGCCTAGTCTCGCTGAAAAAGATCTTTCTAAAAGAGTAACCACGTCCAATGCTAACAAAGAAGTTCAACTTGCAAAGGAAGAGATTCGAAAAAATGATGAAAACTTTCAAAGATATAAACGACTACAAAAATTAGAACTACAAAACAAAGCTCAACCTGATAAACAACATCCAATTCAACTTCAACGTGAAATTAAAACCGAAAAGAAGAAAAGGGGTCGTCCATTCAAGAAAGAAAAGGTAGAAGATAAAGAGGAGAATAAATATCAACCAATCCTAACAAGTCCAATTGAACCTTTACCCAAAGTAGTAGTAGTAAAAACTGAGAAGAAGCGTGGTCGTCCACCAGGAACAGGTGGAAAAAGAACTAAAAAGACCAAAATTGAGGAGAAAAGTGCTTCAACATGCGTTCCAGTTGGGTTTAAAGAAGAAGTGGAAACAAAGGTAGAAACGGAATCCAAATATTATTCATCTGTAGATATTGCTGCAAGTTCTTCATCTTCTCTTAAACAAGTTGTTGAGGTGAGGAAAATATTTTATATTTTGTAATTCATGCTGTAAAAATTTTTTTTATGTAGCGAAAAAATCTTAGACTTTAGAATGTAGTAATATTTAATGCTATTATTTTAAAAATAAAACACATAATTCAAACAAATACAAAAAATAATGATTATTATTGCTATTGTTTTTTGTTTTCAAAAAAATTATTCTAGAAACAACACAAAGTGATTTTAGGACGGGATAATTTTGTTGAAAATCTCTTCAACTCAAGTATTAGACATCCGACTGGATATGAATCGTTGGAATTTTGGATTGGACCAGTGAAGCCGTGTCATCGTCCAAAATTAGCAAAAGCTATCAATAATATTTTAGAATGCAGTACCGATACTTTGATCAAGATTACTCGATTTGAACCAGTTTTACCTGGACAAAAAATACCTGTGATGAAAAAATTGCAAAGTATTCGATTTTCCCATTGGACTGGATCTTTAAAAGCTCCTCTTCTTCCTCGTGATTGTGATCCAAAAATTTGTTTCCCAAACTTGACGGAAGTCTATCTGGATCATTTAGGATATGGAAGAGGAAAGTGGACGAATTTTTTCCCACCTACATCCGTTTGCCCTGAAGTTGTCTTTCCAACTGTGAAGACTCTAAAATTGAATTTGGATGCCTCTCAGTTTCTTGTTGAATTAGGCATAGCCTTCCCCAACTGTACCCACTTATCATTTGAATTCATGTTCTTTGAATTCCCTGAAAAAGCTGCTGGTATTTGGACAAATTTTCCTCGATTGGAATACATCAAAATTCAAAGGAAGCTTACTTCAGAAGATAATGAAAAATTCTCCTTTGATGCAGCTTTCACCGGATTTTCAAATGAAACGTGCTCACAATTATTTTCATTGACAACAAAGCAATGGCAGCTATTTAAGCCTGCCGTAATTTGTAACTACAGGAAAAATCCATCTATCATTCAACTGAAAAGTAAGTACCAAAAACATTTTGTTTTCATTTTTTCTCTTTAACATAATTATTTCAGCTATATAATTTTTTAAAGGTATTATTGTATGATATATTATATTATGCGTTCTTGTATTTTAATTTGTAATTACTAATAACTAATAATTTATACGATGCCTGTACACTTGCTTTTTTTTTTTTTTAGATTTGAAGCAGTTGGTGTTGGATTTATACGTTTGGGATTATCAAGGACCAAATGGAATTACAGCTCTGTCAAAAATCTCTGGATTCTATGCTTTCAAACTGATGCCTGAATTAGAAATTAAACTCATTACTCGTTATTACAAGGATTTAAATGAAGGTTAGTTTTCGTTATTTAACTGATTTTCCATTTACACCACAATGATTTTTGTTTTTGCATAATATTATCATCTTGATATTCCTCATAAAAAGGTTCAAATTGTGATATTGACAGTATTCCTTTCTTGTGTCTAGGCTTAATGACTGGATTTGACTCCATCTCTCCCTTTATTCAGAGTGTTGAACGAAAATAGAAGATAGAAGAAAGCAGCCTGACTGTAACGTCATCATTTTTTGTTATAAAAACACATGCCAATGATCATTGTTGTTGATAAACCTATTTTTGTTTTTTCAAACTATAATATTTATACAAATAGTATTCTAATTTAATAATAATAACAATTATTGTTATAAATAATACTAATTATTTATAAAGTAATGTTATACTTACATTAAGTTTTTGGGTGATTATCTTTTGTTAATATTTTCCTATTTCCTATTACTGTTTATACTTGTTGGGGTTATGGTTAACTTTTTGTTTATTATTTTGTTTTTGTTAGCAGTTATCATAGTTTTTGGTTTGAAACCTAATTTAATTATAAGGCGTTATTTATTTAGAAAATGAGTGCTACAATCTTATTCTTTCAAGTTATAATTGCATGTATACATGTATGTTTTTTCTCCCAAATTTGTGCTCAGATTATTTAAAATAAGGTTATTGGTGAAATCTGTAGTTCATTTTATTACGTTATGCTATAATATTTATCACAATAAAAATAGTACAATCATGAAACATTAAATTACAAAACGGGATTATTTATTTCTCATTGTCACAATAAAAAAATACAGCACAAAATATTTCATAGAAATCAAACGAACTTTAACATAAACAATAAAAAAAATAAATAGAATTTTGTAGTTTCAATATGCATATTTAATGTTATAGAACAAACTTGCAACTTATTAAATATTGTTAGGAACTTGGTGGTAAATCTTCATTTTGACTATTAAGCTCGAGAATCAGAAAAAGACATGAATGTGGACATAGTCGCCATTGATGATGATAGGTTTGTAATTCTTTGACGATTTTTTCTTTGTAGTTTTTGATTACTTTTATATGAAAAGCAACTTAACTTTGAAAGTAGTTTCTCAATTTTTTTACAAAAATTGTGTCCAATCTCAAATAAGCAAGTCCTAACATTTCTACTCATCATTATATAGACAAAGAAACTGCATGCACTACTTAAATATTCACACAGTTTAAAAAATGGTGCAATTGGCATGAGGCACTGAATATAAAAGGTTCGCCTACCATCCAAAATCTGGAGAAATATAATGTCAACAATCCCGAAAACACTATATGGAAATTCAGTGAAGAGGAAAAGAACGATAATGCCGAGGAGCATTTTTTGACACACTCCATCAAAGTCCTTAGATGACTTTAATCCCGTGGAACTGGAATTGGAACTGTTATTTAAATCTCTTCTTCCATCTCTTGGTTTATTCAAAGTCAAGATTGGAATCACAGTTAAAATTGTCATCACAACACAAGGTAAAAGTTTTATGAGGATACTAGAATAAAAACAAATTAAAATATGAGGATGGTGATAAAAAAAATATAATTCCAGCCAAGTAATGCATGTGTATATTGTTAATTTAGTTATAAAAGAGTGAGGGGAAAATATAATGTCTCACGCCTGAATCCAGTATTGAAGTTTCTGTCCAATTTGAGTTTGAGGAAGTTTAAAATATGGATTTAAATCCACCTCATTTTCAATAGAAGAATTTTCCTCTGGAAAGATATTTGTATCTGGAAAACTGATACCAGTGTATGTTGGTGGTACAATTATACACCCAATTGAAATTGCAGTTAAAATTCCATATCGAGCAGTCTTATCTGTACACCACCTCCGACTTTGCAACGGATGCACAACAGAAATGTATCTCCACACTGCAACAACCAATGTCATGTACACGGACCAAGTGTGAAAAAGCTGTCAAAAAATATGAATGCCAAATAGATTTTAACGAGTTTTAATTACATCTCAACTCCTGATTTCTTATAATATATTTTAATTGCAATATATTTTTACCACGAGAGTGACATCACTGAGAAGAGCTTCAATATTTTCTTGAACATTTGATGGTCCGTCTCCAAATACTTCAAAATGTCTACAATAGTCAACAATACACTTTACAATGGGTCGGAGAACAAAAATGAGATCAGTGATGGCAAGAACAGTGAGAATGGAATTTGTCGGACTTTGCATTTTTCTCCGGGTAAAAATCATTAGATTTAGTGTATTTGTAATTATTCCAACTACACAGACAATTTGTACTGCTTTGTCACTTATAGAGTTGAAAGGTGTCCAGAAACTTGTCCATCCTCCACTACAACACACCAAATCGTTGTCCAAGGTCAAGTTCATTATTATTTATTAGCACAAAACGTTATATTATATTATTATGTCTTTTGTCACATGTTGTAAAAGCTATAATACTCTCACTCAGAGGAAATGCTGAATGCATTGATTGAGAATTGAGAATGTCTATATAGCACTCAATATAATCAACAATCATTGTTGACAAAATAAGCAATACAGAATGAACAGTCAAAACTAAAGTCAATAACAATAGAAAATAAACAGAAAATAGAAATCTTTAAATAAAATATAAACACATGATCTCAAATCTCTCACATTTTACATTTAACACAAGTACAACATACGACATACATATATAATATACAACATAAAATGTATTGTGCATTCAATGGTAAGAGAAACAAAAAGTGAGTTGAAAGTGTAGAAAATTCACAAATGGAGAGAAAAATCTAGACAAACCGGTTTTTACCTTTTCCCTTTTTACATTTTATTTTAGTCTTGACTATTTACCATGTGCATTTTCTCAGTGAGCAATAAATCAGAACAAAATTTGTGTGTAGTGTGTACCATACTCAACATACTTCTTCTTAACTTTTACTCGGAAGAATGCTGAAGCAAAGAAGTACGAACATTTTATATGTATATCTATAATATTATGCTATACATCATACATCCTAATTTATTCTTTTCTTTGTAATTTGTAATACTAATATATCTTTATTTATGAATAAAAAGACACACGCTGCAAGTTTTAAGTGGAAACACATCTTCAGAAAACTTGTGAATGAATTTTTCTCTTTGATTTGCGAAAAACTAGATTGATTCGCAGTTTCATGGTAAACGGTAAATAGTAAGTACATTGACACATGACATTTGATTTTTGACATGAATGTTGTTATTGTCATCATTCATCCGTCATCACTATATTAGGATTATTTCTGTCACATTACATAAAAAATGATTAGAAATTATTTGTAAAATACATTGAATTCGCAGTAGATACATGATACATGATGTAAACTTGTAAAATTATTTATTCTGTTCTGATAAGATTTTCCAAGAAACGTCCACAATAAATTTCAAGAAGTGTAAAATTATCAAAAATTAAGCCTGTCCAATGTATTACTTATTCGTGATAATCATATGTACAGTGTACAGATTAGAAATGTGATTCATTCTACACTAAATTCTAAATTCTAAACTATTCCAGATTTAACAGTGTGGTCAATACGCTCTGTGTATTTTGCACATACTACTGTGTGTTGTGTGACGTACCTCTATACTCGTAAAACGTAGTAAAACTGGACTGTTGACTGTGTTTATGCACGAATTACTTGTGTATAAGTTTTAAGTATCAAATAATATGAAGTACGATGTAAGTAAGTGTTGAATTGAGGAACAGACAGAGAGAGGAAAAGGTTCGCTTCATTTACATTCTAGCAATTCACTCTCATTTACCAAGAAAAGGCAATCTGAATAAGTGGAATGTAATAGTTAGCTGGGAAAAGAAACACAGAGTCCAAAGCACTAAGCACAATGCCAAAGTACCAAAGACACACATGATTTGCTGGTAAATGGTAAATATGCCATATTATGGATCATATGGCTTTTCATATATAACTTGTATAAAAACCAAACCAGTATTAAAACTACCGGTCACTATAGACTTAAATCGCAAGTAACACGACGGATCTCCAGGCTCTTCTCTACTTTTTATTTTTATATTTATAATTCATAATATTATTTTTAAAAAATAATAATAATAAATATTATCAAGTCGCTAATTAAATTTTTCAAACCTCAAACGCCAAATTTTGGACTCATGGTTTGTGACTCTGCAAAAAATCAGGGCAAGACCCGACTCCTCAGTTCTTGTGGAAAAACTTCAAAGTTACATTCCAGATGTATAATAAAAAGGACCATTTGTTCAAAATATAGAAAAATTAAACGTCGTTTCCTTCCTCGAGTTTGTAGGATTTGTTTCGAAGGTTAGTATTACATATTTTTTAGACATATTATTGCAAGTTGCAAGGTAAAAACGTAAAAGTTCACATCATTTGCGTTCCATGATTATGTCATTTGTAATTTTATAGCGACACATTTTTAACTTTTGTTTTCTAAAATTATTATAGATCGTACAAAAGGAACTTTAATTTCACCTTGTTCATGCTCTGGTTCACTCAGTTCGATCCATTCTGACTGCTTAAAGACGTGGATCTTGACGAGGAGTAAAGAACGGGGCTATTCAAAATTGTACAAGACAAATGTCTGTGAAATATGTCACAGTCTTTATAATGTCAAAATGGTTAAAACACCCGGATCTTTTCAACAGGTAACATTCATTGTATTTTCAATAGTAAATAGAAATATAGAAGTCAAGCAAAAATAATGTTTTATCAAACTATTTTTGAATTTAAAGCATTTTAATTAATTACAAGGTGATTTTTTTTACAGTATTGCAAAAACAGACGTAGTGTGCAACTGGACATTGTAATGTCTCTCGCCTTTACTATTCTAGTATCTCTCGCACTCATCTTCTTCTCTTCCCATGCAGAAGACTTAGTTAGTGATCCTCTCACCTTTGGTGGAATCTTTGTACTTTTCACATTACTTCTCATTCTCTACTGCCTATGGATTTACATTGTTGTAAAGTAAGTGAAAAATATGTTTTTTCAAAAAAAAAAAAAGAATCTTATAAAATCTCGCTTGAAGTCTGAATTTTTAGTTTGAAGTTTACAAAACAACTGCTGAAGTAAACTGAAAAATTCTTAACTTAATTTATTTCTACTTTTTTCTTTCTCTATCAAAGATGTCATTTGCTGAGATGGGTGGTTTGGAGCTTTAAACATCCACAACAAAAACTACAGAGGAGGAAGGACACTAGTTTAGAAAAAATTATAATTTCATAGTATAAGTGCAAAGTACATGTAATTGATTGAGCCATGCCATGTCAAGCTATTTTTATTTTAAATACAAAAAAAATAGCCAAATGACCAATGTATCATATCTACTATTTTTTGTAAATTTCCATGTAATTACTTTTTTATTTTTAATAAAAAACTTGTACCAGATTTAATAATCTGTGTAATTTTCATTTGCCTTACTTCACATTTTACCGTGTTATATTATGTCAAATGTGCATATGGATAATGGGTATGAAGTATGAAAAGTAATGTTTTTTTCTGTTTGTTCGCAGCATAATTCTCTATTTTCTATGCGTCGCTCACAATGCCAGTCTATTCACTGAAATAATTATTTATTAGGTAATAGGTAATACCCCAAAACAATTTATCTCAATTCTCAGTTCTTTCGTGGTTCTATATTTTCACAGAAAATTATCATCCATTTCTACGGAATGACTTTGACGGTCAGCTGTCAGTTATCAGCTAGTGAAATTTGCCGTTCCCCAGAAGTGTTTAGGTTGGGGGAACTTGGAACTTGAAACTTGAAGTTCGTCGCATATCGTTATCGCTTACCCTTAAAACTTTGACTGTATATAGTGTTTTGAATTTCAAATTTATTGATAAATTTTTAGTCAATTTGTTTGCCTGGAAATTTTTGGCAGGACATAAAATGAGCCCTTGTAATTTTGAATTTTAAAAAGCTCATTTGGTAAAATATTTTGACAATTAATAATGATGATTGTAACTGCTTATCAGGGTAACACATTACATTTTCTCAATTCATATTCAGAATTCAGAATGCTCATCAAAACTTAAGAACTACTTTCATATTTCTTGGAAATTATACATAGTTTAACCGTTAAGTCACTATTTTTCTGTAAAATGTAAAGTTGTGCATAGAGTTGATTTCGCAGAATAGTTTATTATATACATTTAACTGAGAAAACATTTAACTGTAAATGTTATGCTGTAAAAATACCTACATGCTACATGGTAAACATTTAACACTAAACAAGACTTGTGATATCGTACATTGTACATTATATGCAGTAGGGTGACCCGTTTTATCCCAAACGTACAAATCCCGGGTTTTTATAATTTCCACATGTTTGGACGGGCTGAAAAACATTTTCTGTGAAGTTTGGACTCGATCCGATTTCATTTAGGGGTCACTTGACGAGGTCAAAGTGGTCAAATTAGAAAAAAAATTTAAAGTTTTTGTGTGACTTGGACGTCGCTGAAATTGTTATTTGCTTTTTTAGTCGTATTTTTTTCCCTCAAACACATTTTGTGCCGAAACTATTCAAGTTAGACACCTCATTGTTTTATCAAAAATTATCAGCATAAAATTCTGCATCGATTGATATCATTTTCAGAACGTTTTGATTTTTTTTTAATTTGGAACAAAATTTAAGGTTTTGAAGAAAAAATGTTCCAAACATGAAAAAATCAAAACATTCTGAAAATGGTATCAATCGATGGAGAATTTTATGCTGATAATTTTTGATAAAACAATGAGGTGTCCAACTTCAATAGTTTTGGCACAAAATGTGTTTAAGCGAAACAAATACGACTAAAAAAGCAAATAACAATTTCAGCGACGTCTAAGTCACACAAAAACTTTAAATTTTTTTCTAATTTGACCACTTCGACCTCGCCAAGTGACCCCTAAATCAAGTCGGATCGAGTCCAAACTTCACAGAATATGTATTTTAGCCAGTCCAAACATGTGGAAATTGTAAAAACCCGGGATTTGTACGTTTGAAATTATATGGGACACCCTACTAGTGGTACATGAAAATCTAAATATGTTAGTGTGAAATCGTGAGAAGGCTGAAGTTGGTACACAGCTGTTTCTTACGCAAAGGTGATATTGGACACTTTGTTATGTTCCTTGGCCTGGGAAATCTGGTTGGGGGAAATATCCGTTGCTAAAACTCTTTTAAAATGATCTGAAAAAAGGATCGTATTTTGCCCGGAACCACAACCCACGTCCACAACAAGATCCAGTTCACCATCATACTATGCAACAAAACAAAACAAAACCAAACCAAACCAATTTTATACAGCATTATCCACATTTACTGCTGTACGACATTGTCATTGTACATTGTACAACAAAATCTGATATATGAAAAAACTAGTGTAACGAATTATTTTTTTGTGTGGGTATTACTTTTTTTTGTAAGAAATTTAAAATTTCTTGTACTAATTCCGGTGGTGGCGATGCTCTAAATTTTTGGTACAATTCTAAATGTTTTTTGTCTTCAAAATATCGATGGGCCATTATTATTTGTTTTGTAGTTGTAGTTGTAGCTGTATGACCTTTATTGGGTAAATATGAATGAAAATGCAATAATTCACAATGATATGGTTAAACTGTGCTTCAAAATAATAAAGTAAATATTGAACCTGTAGTAGTTCAATGTTTTTAACCCCGGAAGCGTGTGTGATTAGGAAGAAATTGGCACTTTAGATGCGTTGTAATGCGTGCAAAATCAATAAACAGCTAGTTATCTTAGGCCGAACAATAGCTATTTCTCTTTGGTGAAACAATAGCTATTTCTCTCAGGCCAAAACAATAGTCATTTCTCTTACCCAAATTTCAACGTCTAAAGCCTTTTCAGCCTTTGACATTTCCATGTTACGCAGCAAAAAGATACTTTTATTGTGATGTTTGTAAATTTTTGAGACACATTTGGAAAAGATCCGTTAAGAATTTTAAAAGTTGTAGATTTTAATTGGAATTAAGTTGATTTTGGATGCTAAGAATGAAAATGATGAACATTCAAACGGCGCGCAACACATGCGAAAAATGCACTTGGCTAAATTGGGGGGCTTGGACAAAAAAGAGTTTGGTTTCGTTGAAAATGAACTATAAACGCTCTTTTTTATTCAAGCCAATCAATTGCGATCAATTTTTTTGTAAGCGAAAAAATGCATTTTCCGTTGAGAAAAAAGGAGCTGAACTTTGGACCAAAAAACAAAAATTGCACAGCTTTATTGATATCGCCTGTAAATGGTATACGTTGTATTTTTAACGCATGCGAGTTTCTGCGCTAAATTGGATGATGATGACCGTGTACGTAATCAACAACGCCGCCAACTAGACCAGTAAAATACACAAAACACAAAATATATTTTTTTAAATGCATTTGAAAAATTTGAAAGGAATGAATAAATTAAAAATCCAAAGGATTTTACTCACGTTGCCTAGAAAACTGTATGTGCAAATAAAATAACCACTTTTCAATCCAAACTCATTTCCACGGATTTGACCTAGTAAAGTCTGAAGCTGGTCACTTGAATAATCACACGACCTCCACAAATCCGTTTTGTGTTTCATTCCATTTAAACTTTTATATTTGACCACTTGGCGAAACCATTTGTCAAATTTTTTCATCTGAAATTTCAGGGCACCAATTTTCAATTTTCAATCATCCTTGGCATGATTGCACATTTTCAATAAAAATTTCGAAAAAAGGTTAAAATACACAATTTAAATGTTTTCTTACCATTGAATTTGATTCAGCGGCGATTCCAAGGGCCAAAATCATTGGAAAAAAGTAAAGGAAAAAATATATGGTCGAAAGGACATCACCCATCAATACGTCGCGAAACTGAAAGGAATACAATGGTAAAACAGCAAACACCTGACCAAATATGACATCTCCGAAAGCTTCCTCAATCAAATCTGCCAGGTCAAGCAGGTCACTGCATAAATTCAGCACCTATTGGACAAAGGTCAAAGGTCAAGTGCAATGCTTTAATTTTAATTTTCAGGGTCAGTTGTCAGCGCCCCAGTTTTTTAGTGTAATTTTACTTCTTACATTTTCCACGTTTCCCTCGTCAATTTTATGAAGCTTGAAGTGCTTTTTCACGCTTCTCATCATTAGAAAGAGAAACGTTGACAAGCAAAAAACGAGTTGATTTGCAAAATAAGTTGTCAGAGTTCCAAAACATTCCAACAAAGTAAAAAAAGCTGTCAAGAGGTCGCCTATTCGAAAATCGAACACAAACAAACAACACAAACTTAATTTTTGGCTGAAAAAAACCGGGCGGAATTTTTGAATTTTAAAATTTTGAAATTACCAAAAACTGATGATTCGATCCAGAAAATGTTGTAAAAAATCCCATAAAATATTTTGTATTTTTCCTTGGTGAGCTGAAAAGCTTGGAGAAATCCTTTTTGTACAACAGGATGATCGAAAACAAGTGCTTCCAGCACTGCGCCGCCAAAGTTGTAACATAGCAAGAAAACCGCAACTCCTTTAATCTGTGAAATTATAAGTATGTTTTTGATTCATTAGCAGTTTCAAACAGCAAATTTTTGGTTAGTAATTTTCAGTTTCTTTTACCATGATTTTTGTAGGCATTTTGATTCCAAGCTCTTTAATTTTTACAGACAAGTCTTTTGTTTGCTCGAGAATGAGACGGATTTCGTTCTGACGTCCCCAAAGACACCACTTGAAAGCGAGCAGGAAGAAAAGCCAACAGTATCGAGAAATCTGGTTAATTTTATTCTCAAGTTGTGTGGATCCTTGAGAAGAATTACTCAACAGCATGGAAATTCGGACAACACTGCAAAAATGTAGGGCAAAAATTAGGCATTGGGTGATTTTGCCAGGGCGTTGCAAAATGTATTTTGATTCATTTGGATTTGAATTTGAATTTGGATTTGGATTGGGGTCAAGCTGAATTTTAAAAGGGACAACCCCGAACCATCGAAAAAAATTGAAATAAATTTTCGGCAATAAGCAAAGCACGTTTTCATTCTCCTTCTCGTTCTCGTTGTCGTTTTTGCTTTCCTTTTGATGCGGATTTTCAGTTGGAAAAACGTGGCTTGTCCAGCCGTTGCTATGACTACGAAAATCCTCGATTTTGATTTGCGATTTGGTAGTTGTGTTGTTTGAGAGGACGAATTCTCCCTTAAAACGTGTGGTTGTCATGGTGAGCAGGAGAAAAATATAATTTTATATGAAATAATGAATAAAAGGAATTTGAATGTTTTTTATCATCTGTTTTTGACCCGTTGTGAATTGTGAGCTGCCGTGAAAGTTTTGTAATTTCGAATGCAAATAGATGAAAAGTAATAAAATTGACTTTCGAAATTGGTGTTCAATCAACAATCCAAATATTTATTATGTAAATTTGGCCTTTGGCTTTGGCTTTCAATCTAATTGAATTTCTGTTGAAGTTCTCAAAATACCCTCAAAATGAGTTTCTTTGTGTCAAATTTTAGAGTAATTTGGTGTTTTTGTTTTTTAGCTTTTACCCCAATTTGAATTTCTTTAATTCAGTATTTTTGCCTTGCGTTGCTAAGGTTTTGATCCATGTTTTGTTTTGTTTAGTTTAGTTTGTGGAAACATTTCAATTTTAAATTAGAATTTTAAATCAAATGTAAATAAATATTCAAGTGTACTTTTTTTCTCCGTATAAAATATCACAAAGGTCGAGTAAACTGGAATTTTATTGAATTTCCAAGGAATTTTGCTGGTGCTGTGGTCAAAATAAGTTTTTCTCTAGTTCTTGTCTTGGTCGTTGGTCGTACTAAATTGACATTGAAAAAATCCCCAATAATTGTTAATTACCGCAAATACCCAACAAAAACACTAGATGGAATCACAAGAGGAAATTGAAGAATCAAGCAACGAGAAACCAGAAGACAAGCAGAAAAACTCTCAACTCTCATTAATTTTTACTGCAATCTCATCAAAAATCCTCCTTTCACAATCCGTTTTTAATATCACGCTGTTTGTCGAAAATCGGGATAAAAAGAACGAGCAGACCAAAATTCCTACTACAAAATTACTTCAACTTCATTTCTCAGCTAAAATCACTCGAGAAGAGCAAACATTTTCAAGTTTAGGAGAAATTTCAGTTGCTCCAAGAAAATCAGAAACTTTGTCCATACAAATTCCAGAATTAAAATCTCCGGATAAATCCGAATACAAACTCATTTTGACAGTGCGAGATGACGAAAAGATACCGCCGATTGAGGAGATTTTCGAGGGGAAAATATTTAGAATAGTTCCAAACCGAAAGCAATTCCAAGTCCCACTGCTCGCTCACACGGACAAGGGCGTTTACAAAGCCGGAGACACGGTCCAATTTCGGGTCGTTGTCCTTGATCCAACTTTTCGCCCGTTTCCCGATTCCGATTCCGAGTCCAAACCAAAATTGAGTGTCAAAATCTTTGATCCGGATCAAAATCTTGTCAAAATGTGGACGGAGGCTCCAACTAATTTTGGAATCTTCAGCTCGGAATTTCCATTGTCAAATAATCCGATATGCGGTGGCTGGGAAATTAAATACGAAGCTCGAGTCAAAACTCCAATCGCCAGTCCAAAAAATCCAAATCAAGATTCAAATGAACAAGAAGACAAAGAAGATGGATCACTATATTTTTCAGTGGAAGAATATGTGCTGCCGAAATTCAAAATGAGCCTCAAACTCCCGCCGTACATGACATTCACCAGGGAGAAAATCAGTGTCAGAGTTGAGGTCAAGTACACTTATGGTGGCGGAGTCAGAGGTCAGGTCAAGTTGACCACCAGTTTGAATTCTGACAACTCGAGTAAGGATCCAAATCCTTATCCAAATTGGAATCCAAATCCGAATCCGAATTCAGCTCCAACGCTCGAAAATCTATCAATAGATGACTCTGGAATACTGCAAACGGAAATTGGATACAAGACCCTATTCGGTCTTGGAGACTTCAAAGAACTGGTCAAAGATATTTGTCCACGCAGAGTTCACAGATGGCGTCACTGGGAGGAAAACCAAAGAATCCAGTTCTGTTCAACTCTTCGAATCGCCCTACAAAATTGAGACATGGTCGAAACCGCCAGAAGTCGTCAGGGGTCTTTCCTATACACTCTTCGTGAAAGTGACGATGCAGGATGGATCACCAATAGCAATCACTGGGGCTGATAAATCTCAGTCTAAAGATGCGGTCCAAGTCGTTCATCATTTTCCGCTAGCAAATCTTAATTCAGATCCAAATCCAAATCCAAACAGTCCAAACAAAAGCCAAAAACAATCAACAGGAACAAAATCAGGAAAGACCTCGACAAACTCGAGAATTCTCACGCTAAAACTTGATGCGGATGGAATCGCCAAAACAACTTTTGACTCCAGCGCCACCTCTGGTCTGGGCCAGCAAACTGGATATATTCAAGTCATGTTTAGAGAGCTGATTCACAATGCCTGGACAAGATATTACGACAGTCGTCACGGAGACGATTTGCTCCTTTTGGTACAAGACCAGGAGCAGGAAAATCCAAATTCAAGAATTCCAACAGTCTTAAAAAACGTGGCAGACATCGCTTTTCAAATTCAAGCGAGCATAGTTTTTTCCAAACCGTTTCAATCCATAAATTATTTTGTTACTGCAACTGAAGCCAAAAATCATGTTGGAGTAAACAGAATTCTTGCGTCAGGAACAAAACATTTTCCCTTGCTGGAAAAATTTCATCAGTTTCAAATTCTTTGTCCCAACCAAAATTATTTGTATAAAAGCAAAGGAAATTTTTATTATAAAAGCCGTAGACAGCCGAGATCTCTACTGTTTCGCTCTTCAGAGCTCATCAGTACGGCAACTACACTCGTCGAGGTCATGGGTCAAACTAAAATGAAAATGAAAAAGGAACTCTTTTCCAAATCCAAATAGCTGACTCCTCCTCGTTTTCTGACAAAAGTAAAACTTTTGTTTACGGCTGTTTCATTGAAATTGAAACCAAAATTGTAATAAAAATTTCCTTAGCGATTTACGGAATTTCTAAATAAAAAACTTTTATTTCGAGACTTGGCCGAGCAGCTGCTCGCTTTCCAGTCCCATTTTGAAAAGAAAAGAAGAAAAAAGAAAAAGAAAAGAAAAAGACGGAGTCGAAGAGACACTATAATCTGTCGCTACAGATTACTAATAATGTTTTACATGACTTTCCATCAGTAAAATTTCTGTAGTTTTTTTAAATTTCATTCAATTTAAACCGTAAGTGCCAATTTAATCCTGTATAAAAAATGGATTTACGAAGGCAGTGGAATCAAAATTGGAATTTTCAGAAAACATAAAATGATTATACAAGCGCAATAAATGATTGGATATTTACTTTATCAATTTGTCAACCACTTATAATTTATGAAAGTTTTTCAATTTGTCTACAAAATACAAAATAAACTAGGAATTTTTTAAAAATGTAAAACTGGACAAGGATTTTGTCTATTTGTATTTTACTCTCAATTCTCAATGGTAAATTCTCAACGGTCACAGGTTTCGAGTAATTGTTCAATCAGCATTTTTCATTTTGTTTTGTAAATCTCACTTAAATTGCAGGTAGAATTCATTAAAAATTCGATTTTGTCCTTTCGCAATTGTATTTGGGCTGAATCGCATGTTTTGACATGAAATGCTTGAAAATTCCACTTGTGCACGTCAGCACACGTGGACAAATATTTGAATAAATAATAAGAATTGGAAAGACAATTGGATTTTTCCAACATCGAATTCCAATTTGCAATGCAATTTGTTCTACATTCTACGTGCACCAGCTTAAACAAAAGACAGAATTGGGTGAGGCTTGTCAAAGAAAGTACAAATCAAACTGAAAGTCAAAAGTCAAAGGTCCAGTTTGTCTGAGGATGGCGAAGGGAAGAGAAAAAAAATGGCTGTTGGCATTGGAGGCAAAAATAATAAAGTTGATGGACGAAACGGTGAAAATTTGGGAGGGAGAAACCGACTTGATTCCAATTTACTTAAGGCCTAGTCTGCAGCTGGCAATTTGGCTCAAAGTTGTTGATTTCAAACTGACCAAGGAAACTGATTCCAAGTCCGCGCCAAAAGTGAGGGCGATTAAACTGGAGACAGGTGGAACATGGACAGTGAAAATGGTCCAAATAATGGTGGCGGTGATGGGACTTGTTGGTTATCATGCC
>JAQGBH010003288.1:0-20430 GCA_034698265.1 Sminthurinus aureus | reverse complement strand
GTGTACGATTTGATCTGTTTGAGCCGCCAGTGCTAAGCCCCGGCGTCGCCTCGTACAACTAACGGAGACGCAGAGAGAAAATATAGCAATTATTATTATTCTTATTTTCTATTTCTTATTATTAAATCAGCAGCAACTTCATGACGTCGAAACAATGAGGATTATTATTATTACAATCTCCGCCTCTAATAGGATGTTTTGAGCTGAATTAATTATTATTTACGATATAATTACAACTAGCAGCTTTGAAACATGACGCGGAGTAACTAGTAACTAGCACCATTGCATTCCTCTAATTATTCTTCTCCTTGGAATTCACAATTCTCAATTGACACGATTGTTTACAGTGTACAACTCAATTTGCAACGCACGCTGTGAAATTGCTACAAGAATCTAGAATCTTGTGTTTTGTGTGCATTTATAGAAAGTCCAAAAGTTCAAATAAGGAGGATAGTTTACCCTCCAGGAGTTTCTCCTGCACAAGTTGATAAGTTGCTTCAATTAACTTGTGTTTCCTTCTCTTCCGTGCTCGACGGTTCTAGATTCTAGGTTCTAGGTTGTACACTACAAACAGCAAACAGTAAACAGTAAGCACTTGACATTATACATGACAAATTCTCCAGTCTCCAGTCCCAGGACGAGGAAAAACATTAAATTTACTCCGAGCTTCCTCTTGTTCTTGTTCTTGTTTTGTTATAGATGAAGTAATTGTTACAGACACAGTAGACAGTAGACAGTTGATAGTAGACGGTAGACGATGTATCACGTAAATGATATAGTTTTTGATGAAATGGGCTGTCCTATATTTCACATACACGAGAAGGATCCTGTTTGTCCGTTTGTCCTTGTGAGCAACAACAAACATCAATGCCCGCACGGACTCGAACTGTCGAGTTCAATCGAATTGAGCAGAGTCAGTAAACTACAGTGGTAATCAGTATCACAAAATGAGAAGAGCACAAGTGAGAAAAAATATGGAGAGGAATAAAAGACTCGTTCTGCTTAAGATTCAAGATCCTGATTCCAGTTCTGGTGCTGGTTTTTCTATTGGTAGTGTATTTACGCGGCTTCTCCATTCTCCATTCTCCACTAAAAAAAAGAGTGTTTGTTTGTTTTCCCTTCCCGGAAAAGGCAGAGAGGAAAATAGCAAAGACAAGCAGATAAAAGCATCTTTTCCTTCTCCTTCCTCTCGCCACACTTGACAATAAGCTTGAAGCCAGGCTTTCTCCAGATTCCAGATTCTAGATTGAGATGGGGAATAGAGAGAAAAGTGGAGAAACTCGTTTCCTTTGGCTTAGATTTTAGATCCCGTTGCCTTTTACTCTTATCCATTATCCCTTATCCCTTATCCATAAAGCGGATTTATCCGAGAAAAATCCTATCCGAGAACAAGTCAATTTATCACATTTTCATTCCTCATCCTTCTTTTCGTCACCTTGGTGAAGGAGAAAAAAATACTGATAATTTTACGAAGATTGTTCTCGTTATCTTTATCGTCCATCAAGAATCAAGATTCAAGAATCAAGAAATAATAATTGATGACTCTTCACATTATGCTCAATGCTCATCGCATGGATTTCTGGATCAAAATGAACAAGTAAAAAAATCACTATGTTTCACCATCTCTCATCACTCATCACTTATCAGTCTTTTAATCTCTTGATTGCTACAACATTGTACATGTGTAAAACACGCTGGGCGTACAGTAAATGGGCGGATGGCAATCGGGAAAAAAGAAAAAACATTCCCGTTTCCTCTAATAATTTTTCCTCATGGTTTGGTTTAGTTTATTTTGATACTCGAATCTCGAATCTCGAATGATTCTGGTTGTAGATTGTAATTATTAATCTTGTTGTTTTTGTTTTTGTATTTGCTTTTGTTTCAGCTGGTATACATGAAAAAGGAGGAAATAGAGTAGAGCATAAAGATAGGAGAAAATATGGATAGAGGGGTTTATTTATTACACGTGTACTCTCACAGTCCACTGAGCATCACTCGTATTGTATTGGCAGCGTCAATGGAATTGGCACTGGCATTCGGATAAGAATTTTTTGGCTCCTTGTTCCTTTTTGTGTATCACTTTGTAATTCTGGATACTCAATACAAAGTTTGTATCCAGTCCCATTGTTTATGATGGTAGTAAAATATTCCAAATTCCAAAAGTTGGGATGACGATAAGTAGATATTAAGTGAGTGAGAAAGTAAGCGGATAGAGCATTTAGAGTTTGGAGTTTGGAATTTGGGGTAGCGGCAACAGGGACCATTATGTTACCATTTTCTCTTCCAGCTTTCTCCTCCCCATTTTCCTCTTGTTTTTCACGGCTCAACGGGCACTAATCCGTGGATGCGAATTTTGCAGCAAGGCTCAGTTTCGCTTTCTCTCTCTGCATTCACAAAAGTGTGTAGTTTAGAATCTAGAATCTAGAATCTAGAATCTACAGAAAATGTACAGTACTACATTCGACGCCAAAGCCACTGTTGTCCGACATCCAACATTCAACATCCGCCATCACCGAGATTCGGACAAAAATTCAGCTGACTTTTTGGTTAGCTCAACACTCGACAGTCTGCAGTCTTTTTATGCTGTAGAATGTAGAATGTAGAATGTAGAATATCTGCCTAGTGTTTATTCTTTAGTGTGTACCATGTACTTTGTACAAAAAACAGACGTTCACATCTAATTCAACACAAACACAACTCATCCACTTTCCAGTTGGCTGGCATACAAAAGATGCAACAACTGATTTCCCTTTTACTACACACTTTTCCCTGAGTTGCGTTTTGAGTAAGAGTTTTCTCTTTTTGTCATGATTTTTGCACACAGTTTTTACTTATACTCCCCCCATATTTTCTCATTCAATGTTCAATTTTCAGCGGAACGAGGTGGAAAAGTTGGAATTGGAATTGAAATTGAAACTGAAACTGAAACTAGAACTAGAAACGGAAGACAATCAAATGGCAATCATAATAAACTACACTTGTTCAGTTCTCCGCCACCCAATTCAAAAATCTACTGTGCGTAATGCGTATTCGCTATTGTGTTGCAAACTTTTAATAACTGAGAAAAATAATAACAAGTTCCGTATTCTGCTTTGTTTTCAGGTTCATAGGAGCATACGAGAATGGGATATTTCTATTTCTTTGTTTTGTTCACATTTCCCCCTTCACACATGTTTGATAATGATAATGAGCGAGCTCCTCAAATGGTACACTGGCAAATCCGACTCCAACTACAACAACAACCGCTTTGGTTTTGGTTTCAGTCTCAGTCCCAGTTACAGCTTCTTAAACTTGAGAGCTGAGACTTGAGAGCTGAGAGCTAGTGAGAAAATAATAATCACAATCCTGGTATTTTCAATTCTCATAACTCACAGCTGACAGAAGCACATTGCTCTTGTCCGTAATTAAAAGAAAATGAGGGAGTGAGAAATCTGAGCAAGAAAGAGATATCAAAGAGCCATTATCAACCAAAACCACCTTATTCAAAAATAATGTTTTCAGAATTGTAATCTATAGCCAAGCTTATCCTAACTCGTAATTCCAAAGTATTTCTAAGTATTTGAGCAATCTTTTAAAAATGTCAAATGTCAAAGACTAAAAGTGCCTACCAATTTACCTACGAGTCGGAATAATTTAAAAAACTAAAGTATGTAATTATTTTTATTTTTATTTCTCCAAACCCCACGCCATAATTTCAAGGTTTAGGATAATATACTTGAAAAACAGGTTAAATTTTGCAAATTTATAGCGGGATTACAAAACCAGACGAGATACCAGAGACCTGAGTGATGTAAATTGCGTAGATGTAAAATGTGCAGAATAATGTACAAGGGGAATAATTTTTAATAGGTACATATGATATGAAGTTGGGAAATATTTACATCTAGTCCACGTCCTGCAGCTCCAAAAGATACATATTTTATCCAAAGATATTCAAAACGCACAACAAGACAAGAAAAGACAGCGTAAAAGAGATAGAATCTAGAATCTAGAAACAGACAACACACGTTGATACATACAGAATACGCATTGCGTAAATTCACACAGGAATCATCCCGGATTTTCATATGACCGTTCAGTGTGAAGACTGGAAGAAGCGCAGGTACACTCACTCATGCACATGCACTCAAAACTCAAACCAACCCGACAGCCGACAACCGACAACCGACAGCACATTTATGGACAACTTTCAACATGACAAGGATACGGCGATAACTCGCTACACCGTACTTTTGGTAAATGGTAGCACATTACATGGGTTACACAACACACAATACACAATACAGGGTATAATGCAGATACATAAAGATGCACAAAGGATGTAGGCCGGAAAGCAGGACATAATTTGAATAATGACAGCAGGACTGGAGCGTGATTGTGATTTGGATTGTGATGGTGAAAATGGTGAGGAAGCGGATGTGAGGCATAAATAAACTCTGTACAATGTACAAAATACACACTAAACACTAAACAGAGTACACATGTGTACATCACTTTCGTATTACCGTAATGGATTCCATGTCATTGGATTTATGCAATTTCGGACTCAACTGCCTCCTGCCTACAACATACAGCCTGCAGCCTACAGGCTCAGTACTCAATTCACAATTCGCAATTCTCAAGGCTCAAGGCTCAAGGCTCAAGTGGATCGTCATTGGGATTCCTTCATCTTTTGAATTTTGAATATGACGGATACTAAAACTGATACTGGTAGTGATGGTGATATACATGATAACAAATGGAAATGTACACTGGTACCGGTTACGAGGTTATTACTTGCGTCCAAATATTAATGTGAAGAATCAAGTCAAAGCTGGAAGCTGAAGCCGGGGACGGAGACGGAGACGATGCCGGTGCTCCATTTCATGCCTCACTCTGCTCTGCTCAGATACTCAAGATGTCCAAATGTGTACAAACAATGTATACAAACGGGCTCCAACCTCCAAACTCATTCTCTATGCATTACCATCCAATTTCCAAATTTCCACTGTGGTCGTCTTCGTCCCCGTCCTCATACTTTCCCTCGTTTTTGTCTTGATCCGTTCCATTCTTCTTTGTTCCCTTCTCATCCTCCTGTTTCCTACATTCTGTGTGCAATGCAGATGGTTCATATTCCATACGCGTCTCAACCACTTCACTCTTTTGCATTATCCATTCTCCAGTCTCCATCCTACTCTTTTACTTTCTCTCACTTTCTCCTCCCTTTGCAATTCATATTCTTATTTTCCTTCTCCTTTCTCTCTCTCTATACTCTATGCTCTCATGTCTCATGTTTGCCGTTTGCCGTTTGTCCTTTGCCCTTCTCAGAATTTTCATCTGCTCTCAAATTTCTCCATTGCAAAAGGTATTCATTCAAGGTCATTGAAAATTCAACTATTGTACATTGTACATGGGAAAATACGAAAATACACATAAATGTAGATATACAGTAGACTTTAGACTCTAGACTCGGTGCAATTAGCGAGGAGAAAGAAGCCTGTCGACTGTCGATTGTCGATACACTAATTTCCCATTGTTTTTCCAGAATCCATGAAAGAGGTCTGATTGACTTGCGAGAGTAAGTCAGTTTGATTCTGACTCTGAGTTGGAGTTGGGCTTGGAGTTTGACTCTGAATTTCTAAACGAATGGCCTAACGATACATTTCAATGGTTTGGTTTTGTTTGGTTTGGTTACATAAGAAACAAGAAACAAGACAACGGGCGGGAAAGACGCAAGTTGTGCTGTGAATTTCCAATTTCGGAATTCACAAATTCCAGTAAATTTGGTGGTGCGGTGGAAATTTGAGGTGGATTCTTGTTCGGAATGTTCAATGTTCAATTTGATACTAGATTCTTTTGTATGCATGTACAATGTACATAATATGTGCTTGAGTTTGTGCGGTGTAAGCTGCTTTTGTTTGGTTTGGTTGAGTCATATTTGTCCTTTGTGCTTTGTGTATGATGTATGAGTATGAGTATTTCCATGGTGTGGGTTTTTGTATGCAGGGAGAAAAGAGAGAGAGGGTAGGGTGAATAGAGTAAATAAAGTAAGGGCTTACCACCACTTGCTCCTTTGTCTTGATTGAAATGTGAACGGATGTAGCCAATTAAACGAGAGGGACAGGAAAGATCCTGTCGTCGTCGATTCCCTCCCGACTGCCTCTTCTGACGTTGTGGTCTCGAATACAAATGACTCACCACACTGTACATTTTGCTGCGTCTGGTTCTGGCTTCCGATTCCCTTCCTTTGGCCTCTTTTGAACGATGACTTGTCTTTGTTTATTCTTCTATTATCTGAAAAACCAGGTCACAAAATACAACAAAATACACAAAATACACAAAAATCCAAATATCGACAATCAACAATCGACAAACACAAATTTCTGCAGAAAAAACCCCATTGAAAAATCTCAACTTTGTTCAAAACTCAAAACTCAAAGGTCAAAGCCCAAAGCTCAAAATCTCAAAGATACTTGTATGATATTCTATATACAGAGTAGTTCGAAGAATCAAAGAATCGAAGAATCGAACAAGGGGAAAAACCTAATGAAAACATGAGAAACACAAACAAAAGGAAAAGGTCAATACAACTCAGGAATTTAATTTACTCTACTTTAATATTCTACAGAAAATTCCTCCGCCATCCAAATTCAATCCAGTCCAGTTCAGTCCGTTGTAACATGGTAAACACAGTATGCAGTAAAACTTCATGAGTTTCCGAATCCGTTAAGTCCAAACTCCAAACAAAAGGTAGTCTAATTTTCTACATTTCCATTCTTTTCCCCTATTTTCTTTGACCAAATGGCGCATTCAATATTCAGTATTCAGAATTTTTATAAAATGACGGAATAAATTCCTATGGTTTTTGGTTTTAGTTTCCATTTTCAACGTCATCGTTTGTCAACCGATTCTACCATCTGTCCTAACAATTTTATCAAGATTTCTAAATTAAATTTCCGTCCTTTCAAGTCCAAGAAACACATTTTTTACACATTATTTATGCACTTTCTACGGTCCACTTTTCCGAAAAAGAAAACTTTTTCTATTTCAAATTTCAAAACACCCTTTTTTATTAGCAACGTTAAGGATTTCCAAAAGAAATCTCATTTTGGACAACAGTCGTTATTTTTCCACGCAGGTCGTTTTGAATTTTGAATCAAGAAAGAGTTACCAAAAACCGTAAGAGACTGACAGGGTTTTTTCATTTTCATGATGCAGGTTTAAAAATCTCCAGTAACCAGTAACAATAACAATTAAATGCAGAGGCGTTGGTTGGGAGGGGGTATTTTTTCATAAAAGTTGCTCTTTTCTCCAATTTTTCTTGTTCATGTATTCAGTATTGAGCATTCAGTATTCATAGACACTTGAGACTTGAGACTTGAGACATTTCACACACGTGGTGATATCATAGCGCGCAACCTGTTTTTATGATAGTGTGGAACCCAGGAATATGTAGGAAGAATGAAGCACGGATTATGGAATATGGAATATTAAAGAAGCTGTGAAGAAGAAAATGAAATAAAATTGAATTTTCCTTTCCACACCGTCTCAATTGGGTGTATACAGTCTAGCGTGCTAGCATGTTGCTTGGCGTGAAGTGAGAGAGGAAAGACGGAGATACGTATCTATCTACAAGCTACAACGTAGGTTGTACGAATTGTGAGGAGGAGAGGAGGAAAAGTAGACAATTGATGCATTATTTGACTGTTAGTGTTGATATTGGTGTTGGTGTTGATGGGATGTGAGCTGGAGAATGTAGAATGGAGAATGGAGACTGGAGTAGACTGGATGAGGATGGAGTGCTCTGGTGGAATTTCAAAGTTTTTCTCATGAACCATGAACAGGCGAAAGCTTGTGTATCAAGTCGATGCCGAAACGGCTACCGTGGGCCTCGAAAGTCTTGGCTTTGACTTTGGCTTCTAAAATAAGGGATAAAGTATAAAGTCATGGTAAAAGGAACGTGAAACGGTGAGAGGTTGACGGGTAGTTAAAGGAGAGAGAAATAACTGTAGAATCTAGAATGCAGAATGCAGAACGTAGAAAGTAGAATGTAGAGTGATGGACGGAGCTTTGAAGCAGCTTAGTTACTTGAACGGGACTAAGCAAACCATCTCCGTACGTACAACTCGTCACCACTAACACAAGGTCTCAACTAAAACTACACATCCTCAACTAGAACCAGAACGAGAACGAGAACGAGAACGAGAACGAGAACGAGAACGAGATCCACATTCAACATCCAACATCCAGCACTAGTCAGAATTTGTGTAGATGACGAGACTGGAACTGGAACTTGACTCGTGCTGTGAATAGTAAATGGGAACCCTCGCTTTTTTTCTCTATTTTTCTTTCGATGAGTTTTCCTCTTTTCTCAACTATTTTCACTTATCACGTTCTCTCCTCTTACAAGAAGGGAAATGAACGAGGTCTAGAATCCATAGTCTAGAGTCTACATTCTACATTCTACAGTCTAGAGTCTAGAGTCTAGACGAGCAACGAACAACGAACAAGGAGAAAGTCCTGTGCCTATGACTACGACTATGCCTACGACTTTGACCCCCGGAGAATGAAAACCTATAATAAAATATCCCTACACTAATTTTTCTCCGGCTGCTCAACTCAACTCAGCTAAATGTACTTAAGACCTGGAATTAAGCATGAACAATGAACAACCAAAGACAGAGATAGAGATGATTATTTATTCAGAGTCAAGTGTACATTGTACAATGAGACATGTACAAAGTACGTGAGAAACCTCGTTAATTTCTTGTGCTTAATGTTCATTCTTCATTCTTCAAGTTCTTCAAGTACGGTACTTTCAAACCTTCGGACTTGCATACAATTCTTGGATATTTCATATTTAAAATTGTACTGGATTCACAACACTCTTGATTCTGGATTCTTGATCGCCAGTTTGTCATCATTATTCTACATTAATTTTTAGATCTCTAACGTCTACTTTAACGTTGTACGTTTTACGTTTTACGTGTAAGTGTACTTGTAGTGAAATTTCTTTTTTTAAATACACCAGAATTTTTAATACCAAATATCTGTGTCGGGTGTCGGGCGTCATAAATTAAAGTTGTTTGATATTTTTACTGCACTAAAATTGAAGGGTTATGAATTCGTTCAATGTCGAGTCTCGAGTCTCGAGACATCACAAAATTCACAAAATATAATGTTACAAAACCTCTTGCATGTTGATTCAGCAAGCAACATTCAATACTGATCTTTTTGTCCGAATCAAAGACAAGAGACATCATTCACAATCAGGCCAAACCAAACCAAAGCAAAACATTTTCATGAAAATTGCAAGTATAGGTGCTGTTGGTGGAAGATTCTAGCTTCGCCGTTGAGATATTTATTTATTTATGTGCATCCTCGACGGCGTCGTTCAAAATTTCAAATTTCAAATCTGTCACTTTAAAAACGGAAAGCGGGAGACCGCGAGCGGAAGATAAACTTATTGGAATGAATGACAGCACTTTGAGACGAGACGAATGGATCCTGTTCCGCTGCGACACGTTTCAAATGTGCTGACTGTCAACTGTGCTCACTGTCAATCAAATTACATTGCCGGATGCCCATACTTTCCCCACAGATTTTATAACACAATTTAACTTTCTCCAGGTTCTGTTGATGTTGATGTGTTTTATATGTAAAATGGAAAATGATACTCAGCTGTCCATATGTACACACCACACACAAAACAACCACCAAAGGATTTGAGATTTCAGACACAAACTCTTATTCACTTTACCTGTCATATCATTTCATTTCAGTTTTTTTTGTTTTGAACGGTGCAGTAAAAGGAAAGTCATACTTTAAATTGACAGATGCAACTTTCCTCTCCAACATTTATTATTTAAAAATTAAAATAAAATGGTGTTTGGGAAATGAGTTGTGCAAAAAGTAAAAAGTGTAAAAAGTGAAAGCTGAAGGTCTTGCTCAATTTTTATGAATCAACAGCAGGTACTGTCTACTGTCTAGAGTATAGAGTATAGATTACAGTCCTCTCAGTTTTATTTGTTTTCTGCAAGAAATATACCATTGCCCATATTGATATGGATATCACGGAAACTTGCTCACATGCTTTTAGGTTTTCTTGGAGGGCTCATAAAATCAACCGAGGTGTCTAAATAAAGGGAAAGAGGTTCAAATATCGCTCTGGCACATGTCACAACACTCTGTTTGGGTGCTTGGTATAAACCTCTAGAAATTAGATACGTACAATGTAAACTATACACTATACAGTGTACACTGTACACTCTGGCTGTATCAATAATTTGTATTGGTGTGCAAAGTGTGCGTGTATTTATCCGTCAGTTTACTTTGGTTTTTGTGAGCCGGAGAATTGAGAATTGAGAATGGAGATTGGAGAATGGAAAATGGAGAGTCAGCTTGTAAGGTACTTAACTCCACTTGAATCAACAATCCTCCTCAGACTCAAGTTACTTTATTTATATCTCTACCCTCTGCATTTAGCTTTCTCCTCCTCACGTTCAACCATCTGGAATCTGGCATCTAGAATCTGGATATGAATTCCGAGTTGCCACTGGTTTTGACTTTGGGCTTTTTACTTTTGATTCTGAATGGTTAAGACGTTGTTTTGATTCCGGATCAAGATTATTGGTAATTGAGATTTTGTACAAGAAACATTGTTTTGAGGAGCTCGAGACTCGAGACTGTAGCTGGATCTCTCCCCTCCAGCTCAACCATTTACTAGCATTGTAGAAAATGGCCAGTAAAATAAAGAGAAAATTCCTATTACTATTATTTTGAATGCCCTGCTCCCAACAGCGCCTACTGCAGGTGTTTTTATGCCCTTGTGTAATTCATACAGCTACACAATTTTTATCCACAGTCCTGAATCCTGAATCCAGGATCCAGGATCTAAGAAACTAGGAACTAGGAACTAAGAACTACGAACTGGAATTTGCCCCATAGAAGAATGGGAATTAAACATGTGCCTTTAATTTCCAGGAAAAGAGGGGAAAAGAGCAAAAAATACAAATATACGGTTGTCTACGCATTCATCGTATAAACTCTAAACTCCATCAACTTTCTCCAATGAAAATATGGTTGTAGAAATAAAGTTGCTTGGTTTTCTACGTTTTGCTCTCCATACTCCATACTAAGTGCTAAATGCATTCGCAATATACACACAGACTCACAGACACGCAGACACACAGGGACAGCGGAAAATGTAAAAACCGTGTTATTTTCTTCTGTGATAGCTCGTATGTTCATTTTATTTCATAATAGTATGGCCTAGTGTTTGGTGGATGACATAATATAATATTTAATACTACATGTATAAATTCTTCATATTTTAATTAAACTGTACATTAGACACTAGACACTAGACTGTAGACACTGGGCCGGGTTGAATTTAAAAACATGTTTTTCTGCTTCATGCACTGATTTATTTTTCCATTAAATATGCAAATAAGTCTCAAAGCAAGCCAAAGAGACAAAGACAAAGATGAAAATGAAAATGATGTCATGTTCATTTTCTACATGCACGAAACTCGAATTGAACACGCCACGTCTAAACTCGAAACTCTAGAGTCTAGTGTCTAGAGTGTAGACGCTAGACACTAGAGGAATTATTTCGCATTCCGTAGAAATTCATGTTCCCCGCACATCGCAATAGATGTAGAAGTATTCATATAATAAACAGTGAGAGCGAGCATAAAAATATGAAAAGAGAGATTATTATTATTATTATTACAAACTCATTGTCAAATATTCGCGTATTCAAATGAGATGAAGCTGGAACTGGAGATTAAGCTTAAACATGTACAATTTAGAATCTGCGAATCTGTATGAACCAAGGAACTGCCCCTCGACATTTGACATTGTGATTACTATTGTCACTGTCAGCTGCACATTCTGGACGTGAATGGAGAGAGAAGGCGGAAGTAAACGGCGATGAAATGCTGCATTTTGTATTGTACATTATCTGCATATTGTACAAATCTCTCCACTGTCAATTCACAATCTCAAGATTCAAGATTCTAGTCACAAGTCACAAAAAAATTTCCGGCAAATGTTTTTTATATGAGAAAAATTTTGGATCTAGATTCTAGATGTGAAAAGCGGCAAAATACTTATATACTCAGAAAAGGAGATGAGTTTCAGATGAAATGAAATCCAGTCTTTTTTTATTCTCAAACAATTTTCCGAGTTCAAGTCAATTCAAGATTAAAGTCTCAAGTCTGAAGACAAGAGATTTCATTCTGCGTGTTGCCCTTTTTCCCTTTCGCCTTTCGCCTTTCACGCTTGTCATTTGCTCCTGTCATCCAGTTTTCAGTTCTTCCTTTTCATCTAAACTATGTGAATGCACGCCAAATACCGATAGTTTATATTGTATGGACTCAAACTCGAAGCTCGAAGCTCGATGCTCGATGCTCGATGCTCGAAGCTCAAAACTCTAAAGTCTAAACTCAAAACTCAAAACAAATTTCTGTCTGTATCATTCGACTCCAATTTCTTTGTCTATCACGTTGTCTTGGTATCTCTCTCTGTAGGTCTGTCCGCCTTTATGCGGAGTTTTTCCAGTTCTGCTGTGTGCGGAGAGATGCCGAAAAAATGGAGCAGCACGAGAACGAGAGAGCCAACTCAACAGACTCAACTTGAATCAACTTGACTCAACTTTGCTTGACTTGAAGAGCGAGGATGAGGATGAGCCGGAGCTTGAAAAAGTGGTAGACTGATTTAACAATACCAACTGTGGAAAAGTCAGCGTCCAGGATCTAGGATCTGGATTCAGGACAGCTCAACAAGGCGAAAGGAAATCAAAAGGGAAAAAGATTGAACACGCCACGTCCAAACACCATTAAGCATTTTGAGGAAACTCCTTCATTTTTGGGAATCAAAGCTACAGTATTATTTTCCTCGTGTCTGTCTGTCTGTCTGTCTTTGATCTGTGGTCATGCGGCTCTAGCAGAAACATTTTGAAATCAATAGTGACGCCACCTAGTGGACAAATTTTCAGCTGCGTTATGGCGCCACCTAGTGGACAAATTTTCAGCTACGTTGCGGCACCATCTAGCGGACAAATTTCCAACTATAATGGACATGTGTTTAATGTTTAGAATTCGTAGGCGGCTTTTCTGTAACAGTGAACAGTGAACAGACACGATGCCGTATTTTTATCGCCAGCTTCGCTACCGGAGCCTAAATCATTTGTGCGTTTAAAGCGACATAAAATGTTCATGAAATGAGGGTTTTGTCTTTATTTTTCACTTGCAACGATACATTATTATAACCTCGCCTTCTCTATCCCACTTAGTCTCTTGAAGATTTCCCACTTTCCCCTTGTTTTTCATTCGGTAATCTCTGCGTCGTCCCGCTCCTCTCCCTCAACAACATTTCATTTACCTCTTGAAGTCATGACTTTTGACTTTTGACTCAATGTCTTGTGAACCCGCCAATGCGGATTGCGGATTGCAGTTTGTAGACACAGGGATGTATTTAACTTGTATGGTTTTTTACCATCATTTCTTTATCTGTATTTACACTGCTGGCTCGAGTCTCAACTCTAAACTCTGGACTCTGGACTCATTTGCAATTGGAAATTTGGAAAATTCTAAGGAAGCAGCTTTTCGGGAATGAGTCAAGTAAAATCCCTAGCCAATTTGTTTGACAATGGATTTTACCATCCGTTTAATTTTCCTAAATTGTAAATGTAATCCATCAAAAAATACAAATTTTTGACCTGCCTTTTCTTTTTGTTCTTGAACACAAGAAACTTTTTAATTTCACTACTAACTTTCGCTACTCTGTTTCAAATTAACCACAGTCCACAAGCACGACACAAATCTGTCAAGTGTCAAATTTCCAGAAATTTCCTGACACTTGACACTAGACTTGTCTGGAAGAATAGGTAGATGAACAATTTCCGACGGAGTATTCAGTGTTCAGTGTTTAACCTTTATATGGTAAGTGGTAGACTCGGCTGATTAGTTATTCATTTACGGTAGACGGTAGAAAATTTAGAAGGAATAGTTTTGGTTTAATCAATAGAGTGATAGAAAAGACTGTTGACATTTGTCTGGCAAACTTTCTTCTCCTTATTTCCGTCCTCTTTTTCCTCTGCTCAATGCTCAGTTTCTTTTCATATGACATATGACAAATCGGACAAAGTTTGAAAGTTATATTTTACATTTCTATTTTGAGTCTCATCATCATTGTCATCAGTTTTATCGCTCTCCCCACTTAAATAAAACTGCGGTTTGCCCAGAAACTTGTTGTATTGTAAATTGTAAGCTGAAAAAACGGGCATGCATAAATGTATAATGTGTATGCTGGTTTAATGGGAGAAAATACAAAAGACGGAAGACATAATCCATGAATTAAGAGGAGGAACAAAAGGAGAGAGACGAGAAAGGAGAGGATTCATTTAAAAAGACAATAAAACATCTAGTAGAAAGAAAGAAAGAAATAAAGAACGAGTCATTTGAAAAGTCGACGTTGAAATTAGCCAGAAAGAAATGAGCTCTTCTTCTTCTTTTTGCTCTTCAACTTCCGAAATGCAAATGAGTCGTTCGGTCTCTTTCTTATCTTGTTCTTCAAATTACGTTGCGTAAAGTATGAGTAAGAGTTTGAATATGAAGCATTGAGAGTTGAGCATTGAGCAGCAACAGTAGATAGTAGATAGTAGCAGCTCATCCGCTTTCCGCTTTCCACAATGCAGATATGTCTCTACATTCTACATTCTTCATACATTCATAATACAATATAACTGCGTGTATCAGCACTACAACTACGACTTTCACCACATACAGGAAAGGACGAGAGAGAAAGAGAGAAAGAGAGAGAGGGTGAAAGAGAGGAAGGGAATCCCACCAAAAACTATGAAACGGAAGTTGCATACTTTAGAAATAGGAATGCGGCGGTGACTCTTCTCTTTCTTTTAGATGGAATTCTGAATGACTGCAATGTTTCATCTCCACCAACCATCTCTCCTCTCTCCACTTTCCATATTCCAGTTTCCATTTTCCATCTTCTCTAGGAAAAAATGAAAGTGTACATAATGTCACAACTTTGAATCTCATTACTTTTCATAGCACACTTAATACATAAATACTCTTGGTTTGTATTTTGGCCCAGTTCCTGATTCTTGATTCTCCGTTTCAGTTTCAGCCCCATTCCCATTTTAAGTTTTGTTCGCAGTCTCGGTCTCAGGACTTGGGATGAAAGTGCGTGGCACATTTTCATCCCTTTACACTTTATCCACACTCCACACCTCACACGGACAAATACCAAGACACCGACAACCGACAAAGACGCAGACACAGACCCACCACGTAGAATAATGATTACTGTTGGAGAATATTAAAAGCAATAATTTTACTGCAGACCCCACACGCCTCATTTCTCGATTCTCATTTCTCCTTTCTTATTACTTATTGCAAATCCGGATTTAAATTAGTATTGAAGAAAACGTAAAGAGTGAAGAGGGAAACTTTAAGCTTTAAACTTGAAAGGAGAAAATGAATACTAAATACAGATAGAACAGAATTTATCACATTTTTTACTTTTTTTTGTAGATTCTTTTGAATAGCTTTTGACAGTACAGAGAAAGTACTTTTGGCTTTTGACTTTTGCTTTTTGCCCATATTCTTGTAGAACCTTGTACAGAGGTGAATAAAAACGGAAAAAATGGGAAAAAATCCATTTCACACCGGCGCCGGAGTCTAGTTATGATTATTATTCCTGTGAAAGGTTTGAACCATTTTATTCCAAGAAAAAGGTCTCTAATCTCTAATGTTTCCATCTAAAATCTTGCTGTTATTAAGTAATTCCTGAGAAAACTCTAATGGTTTACAAATTTCAAATTCCAAGTTTGTGATTGTGGAAAGCACAACAAGAGAAAGTGAAATGGAAAAGTCACGACTCGAGACTCGACAGCATGTCAATGACAGACAAAAATCTCGAGAATCTAGAAACAGAAAGAAAAGGGATGGAGAAAGGTAGAGCGAGATTAAACACGTTTTTGTTTTCCTACCAGAAACAATAAAAAACCGAGTGTAGATTCAGGATTCAGAATTTAGAATTTAGTGCCTATAGACTTTTGAACTAGTGTAAATATGTACATTGTACTTTGTACTCTATTTGGTGCATGTTTTGGTGTTCGGGTTGATTCTACGAGCTAAAGTTATTTTGTGTTTAACAAAGAGAGAGGAAATAAAAGTCTGTTTTCGGAATTTGGATCTGGTTCTGGATCTTGAAAAGTCTAGCCTAAATGGATGAAAATTGAACACACATCTTCCGTGTATATTTGAATTGGAATTGGAATTGGGATTGTAGACTGCAGACATGTACTGCAATCATGTCAAGCGTAACAAATGGTTCGGGTTTCTTTGGTTTTCCCCTTGCGTCTTTTTTCTTTCATTCCTCACTTGATCGACTCAATTCTCAGTACTCAATAGTGGATGTGCTCCATGCTCCATGCTCAATAAGTACCATAAAACAGGAGCGGTTTTCTCTATTTGGTGGAATGTGAAATGAATGGTTAGTGAATAAAAAGAGGGAGAGAGAAAGGGAGTTTTTTGTAAAGATTGTATTTAAGTGCTGCTCAGAGTTGTGATTTCTCTGTGATTTACTCGTGATTTCTCAATATTTGTATTTTAAGCCTCTACAAGCATCTATATCTATGACCTGTTCTTGGCTGCTTTCTTCTTTCTTCTCAAGTCTCAAGCAGCATGTGAACTAATAAGAAAGCGAAAAGTGTCGCAAAAATTGAAGGCCAAGTTTTATTGTGATTAACCACGAAGGTCCGTATTTGTAGGAGAATGCGCAAAAATGTCGCCCAGTCATTTGCGCTTGATACTTGATACTTGATAATATCTAAATTATCATAGAGATTTGAGGTTTCAATCTCGTTCTTTCTGTTGTTCTCGTTCTTGATTCTTGACTTTCACCTCGTTTCTCGGTACTTTATCCTTCAAAAATTTTATATAGAAAGTTAATATTTTAAGCAAATGTTATTAGTTAAATAAAACTGAAAAAAAATCAAGGATAAAAACTCCTCGAGTCTCAACGTGTAAAATGTCATGTTTTTAGATAGCTTTCAAATTTTTAAGTCTGTATAAAGAAACTATGTATGTGAAAATTCCAAGTCTAAGATTGTAACCCTATAAATTTTGAATTTTGAATGGCTATAAAAAACGGTTGTTTTCTATAGGGCATTTAAAAGTACATTTTTAGTTGCAAATGCAAATGAAAATGAAAATGGATTGTACACAGTTAAAAATAATTAAGGTAATAAATTATAGGATAACAGAAAGGTTTTCTGGCCCTGTCGTCGGATGTTGGGAGAGTTTAATTAAGGGGATTTATTTTGAATGGATTTGAAACTGACACAATGAGTATTGTGCACTATTTATATCGAGTGAAAGAACAAGAACAAGAAAGAACAAGTGGTTTTTAACCCGAGCTTCTGGATTTCTTCCTAAAATCTGCTTGTACACGAAGAGGAGAGAATAAATAGAATGGTTTATTTCTATCGCCTTCTTCTTCTGTGTGCACCATACCATACATCGTACACCGTGTAACCATCAGCATTATTATTAAAATTATCACACTATCGCTATTGTCAGAGCATTAATTTTACTTGAAACTCGAAAGCAGAAACAGTAATCCTTCCTTCTACATTATACATTCTACAGTTTCTTAGACTGTCCGTTTGCCATTTCAATTAGATGTTTAGAATTTAGAGGCTCTTTTCAGCATTCAAAATTTACTTGTTCCTAATTTATGTTGAGCATGAATTGTTGACCATTTTCTGCAGCGGAATTTAAATTAATTTTAACATTTATTAATTGAGACAGGTTTACTTTGATTTTGGTTTTTGACGTTTCCTTATTTACTCTTCCATTCATTTTTGATGTCACCAAGAAATTTGTCACCATCACCAGAATTCTGCTCCCAAGATACTTTGTAATTTTGGATTTGCGATTTGAGATTTGAGATTTGAAATAGCCAAAGTCCAAGTAAATCTCTACAATCTGTAAATGTAATGTAGAGATTCTCGGGATTAGTTATTTTCTTGTAATGGATTTGTAAAACCAAGACAGAAGACGTAAAACAGGAGAAAGCACAACTAAATATTCAAGTAGTCAAGTAGCAAGTTTATCCTTTCCTGGAATTGGGTTGTGTTTTTTAGTCTGTTTGTGCTTTATTGTTCCAGTTGTTATTTTGATTTAGTGGAATTGCTTTATATTCTTTGTGTGTGGTTCTGCTCCTGGTTCTGGTTCTGTATCTGTTTCTGTATCTACAGACTTTAGTACATATTTTTATATTGCAAATTGTAGATACAACACGCATCGTAAATACATATGACTCCCTTCAGAATTCTCTATTTTTCTGTTTTTAGTTGCGTTCTTTTCCTTTCTTTCTTTTGGTCCTGAGGAATGAGCCGGAAGATGTTTATCAATATGGAACATCTTTTTTTTCTCTATCCTTCCACACTCCAGACTCTACACTAGACACTAGACACTAGACTTTAGACACTCTGCACCATAGATTGTGCAAAGACACAATGTGTTTGTGAGAAGAAAGGGAAAGGAAGATTGTGGAGAAAGATTGAGCTGTAATCCCTTCTATTTTTTATCCTCTTTGCCTCTTTTCTCCTCCGCCGTGCTCCGTACTGTTCATTTGTCTGGTTTGGTCTGGTGGAGTAAAAGGAGGGAAAGGCAGATAAAAGTAGTACTATTACTCTATCCAGTCCTCTTCCTTTCTCCCTGTCCCTGTCTTTGCTTTCTCTGGCTTTCTCCTTTTGAATGCAATTTATGCAGTTGGCATAAACAGGGATAAAGATAAAAAATATTGAGACGGAATATCCGACCAAAACGGCCGCATTATCTTGTCTCCTCTTGGACTTCTCGCCATGGAAAATGGAAAGGGGTATTTCGGTTAAGGACGGGAACCAGTCGCGACTCATAATTCTCTGACACTAGAGTCTGCTAGTGTAGCGCACATTCTCTCTCTCTCTCACCAAACTGAGCTACAAGTAGGACTTTTTCTGAGCCGCGAACTCTCTTGCCACTCTAGCTCAGTTGGTAAAGCTCGCGTTTTCTACACAGTGATACCACGGGTTCTATCCTCGTCGGTTATGAAATACTTGGCATTGCTTTTTTTACACTTTTTGACATTTGATGATAATTTTTATGCAGTTTATGAAATAAGGTGAATATTTTATGCATTTTACAATACAAATATACATACAAAAAGCTGAAATAGCTATATTTTTGACTTTTTTATGCTAAAAATAACGAAATTTGCTAAATTGTGTTTCTTTTTTGAGCTATGAAAAGTATTGAAAAATTCTATTTGTACAACATACCAATTATAACATACATATATTATCTTATCTATTTAGAGCTTCGTTCAAAAAGTATGTAACTTATAACTATGAATTATAAAACTAAAAAAAATAGTAGAAAACTATGACTAGATTGTAGTTCTTACCCAAAGTATGCGACATAATATGCATGAATGTAAAAAATGAACAAATAACTAAACAATGTTATTGAAGTTCCATACATTTTTTCTTTTATTCAATTTCGAAAATATATTTATTGTGCAAAAGGGTTTTCAATTTTGATGTTTCCAACATATTATCAACATTCAAAAAAATATATTCACAATAATGTCAGGAAAAATGAGTTAACTAATACTTCATAACACTTAACAAATATCACATCTAATATTATAATATATCAAAAAAAATTTTATGGAGTTTGGCTGAATATGTTCTAATAATATAATATGTACATACAAATTAATATTTCAAAATATTTATTTTCAACGTACTAAAATTATTTTGAGTAGTGTGTTTATACTTCTTTCTTATAACTACTAAAATATTTACTTATCAGGCACTTCATTTCTGATTTTTTAATAAACGTAAATGATAAAAATAGTAAAGTAAATAAATAAAACAATTAAACCACATGAAAAGAAAAAGAAATGTTATTTTAAAAAGTAGTTTATTCAATTAAAAACAAATTCAACAAAATCGTCATAATAAAAACTTCGGTACAATAAATACCAAATTACAAGATAAATATACAAAATATGGAGTGAAAAAACCTCGTTCACTAGAGGAAAAACTCCATTTACAATAAACGATACACAAAAACATAAAATTATAAAAGAATAAAAAGAATACAAATAATATTTTACGTTTTACAATTCCGCAAACGACAAGCAATGTCCATGATATGCATCCATTCAAAGAGCAATAAGAATCGAGAAAAGAAAATAATATCCAAAGAAATTGTTCTGAAAAACGAAAAAAAACATTAGTAAAAAGCATACAATGACCCCCAGGCCTTTGCCGGGCACGAAGGTCATTGTATCATGTGCCCCGACTCAATGAATTTTATGCTTCATTGAATGAGGTTTTAACTATCTAAATAAGGGGAAAAGAAAAGCTAT